>SNQJ01S0089815.1:23436-34332 GCA_010110895.2 Picea sitchensis | reverse complement strand
TGATATTTATTTTTATTTTAGGGATGATATCTACAAAAACATTGATTTTTTTAATGAGTTTTTGTTAAATATATTATTAATAAAATTAATATTTAAATAATAAAAATAATAATCATTATTTTCAAGTATTCCAACTTAATATTCCTTAAGTATTTTAATATGAAAGGAAGAGATTTACACGTTACACATTTTCTATGCAAAAGTAAATCAATTAAATATATGGCAATTCACCCTAAAACAATATATTAAACAATAATGCAATGAGTAGTTTTAAATTGTCTCACCATTGAATATGATGTTAATTAGTGTCTTGATCTTTTTTATTTTTTCTAATTTTCTTATTATGGTTGGTAATTTCTATATCATGCTTTATGAATTTTTTTTTACTTATAATTATCATGATATTTATAATAATTAAAGCTAATGTTTATAATAATTAAAAGTCTTATTATTATATTGACATATTTTATGATTATGATCCATAATAAGATTCTCTTCCTACCAATGTTACCATTTAGATTGAAATTTAGGAAAAAAAATATTATTTAATTACCTTTTATTTAGTTAAGATGTGGAACCTTTTATTTATAAATATGGATTTATAACCTAAACATCAAATTAAAGGATTTAAGAAATATCCATCTCATTTTTAATCTTTTATTCTTGTAAAAATAAATGTTATAATGTAATTGTAACTTTTAAAATTATAATGTGAATTTTTTAATTATGATATCAATTTATCTAACAAAATATTTATATCATTAATCTTTTATTCTTATATATAAATATATTGGTGTAATACAAAAAGCGACTTATTAAAACACAATGCATTTTACCTATAAATATAAATCTATATCTACATAAAATATGTTTTATATATTTAAATGACTAACCCAAAAGTTTACACTGGCGATATAAACCTCCATGAATTGATAATAAAGAATACCAACAAAAACTACTCTCTTCATTGTATAGTCCAATCCTTCACTCCAACCCTTTCTAAAATATCTCTTACAATGTTTCTCCACATTACACATTATCCTAAAAGTTGACATTGAATAAATATATACTCCATGAATTGATGATGATAAGGAATATTGGCATATGTATTCTCCTAACTTTTAGAGTCTAATTCTTCACTCCAACTTTTTCTAAAACATCTTTTAGGTTTTTTTAGTGGTCATATGTAATCAATATTCTTCCAAAACAATTTGATTCATAAGAATTTTGAAAATGACTTTTTATCATTATAGGTTAGGTTTCATTGTTATTATCTGTTATATTTTAATTATTGTAAATATAAAATGAGAGATTTGCATTATGTTATAATTTTTCATTTTAATTTTAAATTTATCTTTTATTAAGGGGATAAAATATTCTTATTTTTTTATGTGCAATTTTTTTTAAATCTTTTTAATTTAAAAAAGTTTTTATGATTTCTCTGAATACATGATAAATTTAGAATTAAAATGGATTTAAGTTGATTTTATATTTTATATTATTAATATTTTTTCATATTACTATCAATTTCATATTAAACACAAAAAAAATTACACATCTTCACATAATAATTATTTTATAAATATAATTATAAATTAATATTTCATAATTATTTTTGTGAATTTTATTTTACACTTTATACTAATCATGTTTAAACACTCCCAATTAAAACATCAATATATAAATATATTGGTGAATTTCATAAATATAAACATAAAAATGATCATCATAATATAATATAATAAAGATAGATGTTAGTGAGTAGAGAAATCTTATTACACTTAACCTTCATCTTATCAATAAAATAAAAACAAATGACCCAACACTTAGTATTAATCTAATTTATCATTGTTCATTATATTGGATTTGTATTAATCTTGTGTGTAACACAATATTCATTTTTAATGAGTTAGATGGTACACAAATCCATGGTTTGTGTTATATGTACGTGGCTAAATATATCGATGCCATATGTTGTGTTACATTTAGTAGAATGTGTTCAAGATGATATTATTATATTATTTTTATTGTATTGATGTTGAAATTTGATGTTTTCAAAGTTACAATAATCCTTTATTTTTTAGCAGGAAAAAGTTTATTTTATTTATAATTATTGATTTGATTTTTAGTAATGCAAATTCAAAATTTTCATATATAATTATGTATAAACAAAATAGGATCATTTAAAATTAAATTAATTATTTTTAATTAATTAATTTAAATTGTATTTTATTTAATTTTTAAAATATTGATTAATATTTATTTTAAATTTAAATTTATTAAATGTTATTATATGTGTTAACAAAACATGATTACTTAAAATTAAATTAAATTTATTTTTATTTAATTTTTAAAATATTGATTAATATTTATTTTAATTTAAAATATATTAAATGTTATAAAGGATTAATGGTTATTATTAAAGAATAATAATTTGAAAAATAGATACTTCTTAATGTTTTATTTAGTTAATTGTGTCATTTTTTATATGTTTATATTATTAAGTTTTTTTTTGTTTGTTAGTTTGTTCGTGACATGTGATACTAACTTTTGGCTAAGAAACCGCAACTTAGGGGCATCTAAGCCGTCAAAATCACACGGGGCCTAAGCCACACCAACCCTTAACATGGCTGGATTTTTTGTCCCCACGGGTTTCTAACCGATGACTTTAACATCAGAGAGTGCCTTAACAACACACTCTGTCACCAACTATCCTACACCTACACCTGGGGGACATTTATATTACTAAATTAATAAGTAGAGAAATTCAATGAAATTTTCAATGAAATTTTTATTTAGAAATTTTGCCACAAGTTATAATTTCATCTTATTTATGGGAACTTTGACTATGAAACTTTGCCTTTAGATGTTTTGGGTCATTTTAAAACAACCAAATCATCAACACACTGAAAAGAGTAGATAAAGACGAAAAATTACCTTCTTGAAAAAAATGGTCTCACCCTAAAAATTGAAATTGTCTACTTATTAACTTAAATGATTGAATGCTTAGAACTTCATGTAACATGTATCAAGTTGATTCCTCGAACCTATTACCCTTATTAAACTTATTACCCTTATTGCATGTCTCACTAAATGTCCTTAGCAGATCCACTTAACCATATAATCAATATCAACATGTCTACACTAAATACCATCCCCCAAAACATAGAAAATGCTAAAAATAAAAATAAAAAATTACATACACAAAAAACCAACTCTACACATTAATATATACATAAATTAGACAAATTAACCTAACATTTGAAAAAAAAAAACAAACACAAACATACCTTTAAATTAGTATAATAAACACTAAATGCCATACCCAAAAACATAGAAAATGCTATTATAAAAAAAATTAAAAAAATTACATACACAATTTTTTTTTAAGAAAACTAACTCCACACATTAATATATACATAAATTAGACAAATTAACCTAACATTTAAAAAAAAAACATAAACATACCTTTAAATTAGTATAATAAAAAGTTAATTTTATAAAACATATGCTATCATTTTCTAATAGCATAGTAACTAAAATCATAAAATTTAAATAATTTTTAAAAGATTTTATTTTTATTTTTATTTTAAAATAATAGAATCACGATACAATAATAAAGTATTTATATCAAGAAAAGATAACTACTAGTGGAAAGTCCCTCTTTCCACAACTTTTCTTTTAAATTTGATGAAACAATTGTGTATTCATATTTTTAGTTTTTATAAATATATATTAAATTAAATATTTTAATAATATTTAATATTTTTCATTATAAAATAGTGATAAGAGTTTTGAGGGTTGATTTACCATATTTACTATTAAGTGTAAAAAAAATTGCATTAAAATTAAATAAATAAATAAAATTAAAATTTAAAAATATTTAAAAAAACACATTTTATTATATATTTATTTATTATTTTATTAAATTTATCAAACTTACATCTACAATTTCACACTTATAATTAATATAGATTCATCTTAACTTTGTATTTGTTAAGGGTGGAGAAGGATCAAATCTCTTGAGTTACAAACCTTTTTTAGAGTGCATGCCCACTCAGGCTGTATATAGTGATTTGAATACCTAATACAAATATTTATATATTCAAACCTTTTAAGTGGAGAAACTTATTATTAATCTTTATTATCTATTTAATAACAAATCAATTAATTAAAAAAATAAATTAATATAATTAAAAAAAATAAATTATTATTCTTAAATATTTGTAACGATAAAAGTTTTTTACTCAATCAAAATAAAAATTATTCTTTGGGTTGTTTCAAAAAATATTACACGGTCCAGGAAGGGTGTAGGAGGGGACATCTTTGATCCTAGGAGAAATATAGAAACAAAATATGCACAGAGTTTAGGACATGTCACCAATAATCAGGTGAAATAATATGCCTTGTTCAAAGGGATCCAGATTCTCAAAGATCTACAAGTTTAGAGTGATATTATCATTGAGGACTCAATGAGTACTATATGAAGTCTGGTAAAGAGATTTTTTCCAAAAGACTTCTTGTTGTGCAATTTAATAAAAACAATCAGGCTCTTGCTCTCTCGCATCCCACAAACCTCATTCTTCCATGCGTTCAGGGAAAACAACTCTTTGGATGATTCTCAAGCCAATTTGGCAATTAATTTAAAAAAAAAGGTGAAATAAGGATAAATGGGAGCTTGTCCCACCACCCTATTCCATAATCAATGAAATCTCAAATCAACGTCATGCATGCTTGTCACATGTTTTATCCACGAAGGAAGCATTGGAAACATAAGACAAATGCCCCTTATGGCACTTAGAATACGCCAACCCAGTCATTTCTATCAATGGACTTTGTACAATCAACATGGGATTACAGTGGGATAATCCAGTCGAAGTGTAAATCATGAATGCTCAATTCCCTTTAGTGTGTGTGGAGTGCAATGGATAAGTTGCCCTTCCCCATCGACTGAACAATCCATACACAGAGGAGAAATCATGATAGGAGATGGTCTCATGCGTAAAATCTACCCACGACAGAATGCAGGTGAAATTCATAACTCCTCCATCAATCGTTTAATTGATATGTTAGAAATCGAAGACTCACACATAAAAACTGTAGAAGGAGTCTATGTTCGGTGTACATTGCAAGTTGAATCTTGTATTCACCAGATAATCTGGCTTGCACTCTTAGACAAGAAATTGAAGTGTCCAATGATTAAGAAGAGAGAGTCTGATAGAGGTCAAGGGTATCAGGGAATAGGGGTGGCCCAAATTGCTATTATCAGGACATGTTATTCTTTTTGGGATTTTGTTAAAGGATGGAAAGTGGGTGTTGCTTTTGTGCTCCTGTCGGCGAGTGGAATAGAAAGGAATGGGACAACCAGATTCCCAATTTAGGAGGTTGGTAGGCAAATAAATAAATGTTTTTCATCATTAGTCCTTGATATTCTTCTCACAAATTGGTGGAGCGTTCCTCTCCTCTTCCCAATGCCTCACAAAAGTCGACTGGTGCAGTCGCAAGAAGATACTTTGGAGGCAACTTGGAAAGAACTCATGCAACTACAATTGGAACATCAAAGAATATCCTCATGAATATCACTCATTCTAGACATTCTCTCTCATCACAGGATGACCTTGCAACAACATCATGATCCATCAAGACCCAGGTTGAAAATTTGCAAGCTTAGGTAGTTCCAGTAGCTGCAAGCCTAATGGAATCTCCCTCTGAAGGTGCCTCAGCTTCTTCAATGGATCAACCAACAATTGACTTGAATCAACCAACACATGATGAAGAAATGGATGCATCAAACCCTCCTTCTCTAGGTAGTTAATATATTTCAAAAGCATATATATCTTAGGAGTTTTTTATGGGGAAGAAACTAGTAAATTTTACAATGTAAGGAAAGTTGATGCCATTAGGAATGAACACTGACCACTCAGGCTAACACTACTCTTACTTTTATGATTATGTCTATGAACTTTCCAAATTTTAGATGTACTTTTTGGCAGGCTTTTTATACCCATTTTTTATAAATAAAATATCCACCAGTTCTTGTAAAAAAAAAAAACTATTACACAGTTTACCTCCACAAGGTTTAATGAATATAGTTAGTTCTTGTATTTTAGAATTATGATTATGTTTTATTTAATTGATAAAGGAATTAAGATTTTTTTTTTTAAGCTAGCTTACTTTAATATTAATAGGATACAAAAAGGAGTACAGACAACACATCATGTGGCTTGCCACATGGGAAACCAAGACCATAAGAGTGACAACATATCATTTTCTACATCATACAAAAAACAAAAGTGTTTTTCAAACTAACTATAAAATGAAGTAGATGCCTTCTTATCCTACTATCAACAAAAAATCAAGCATATCAATAGTGATGGACTAGAGGTTAGTTGACGCTCCTTCCTTATAGAGACTAAGATAAACACATGATATTATACAAAAGGTCCATCCTCCTACTTTATGTATTCTCCTTTACAATTTTGTTCCACTAGCTCTTCCTCCACTAGGGTAGGATTAGAGGGTGAACCTCCATATGCTTGGGAACGATTGATATTCTCCATGGGAGGGACAAGAAAGTCCAGGGGAGTATTAATTGAAATTTCAATGTTGAATATTTCCCAACAAAGAATGTCAATTCTTTTTATCCAAGACATATGGCTTGTTCCATATGACATTCTATTAGTTTCTCTTCTCCTCAACAATTTGCGCAATAAACACATTGTTCAACAAATATAACTCCATTAGTTTAAATATTTTGGTGTCCTTGGTGTGAGAATTGTTGGTTGTGGAGCCTGATTATATTCTTGATTCAAAGGTCTTGTTTCAACCGAGTTTGGACCCCATTACTTGACGGGGGGTGGTGAGAAATTTTGGAGCCCCCCCCCAAAGACAAAATTTTGGGAAAATTGCTTGTAAAATATTGTAATTTCGTAGTCAATTTGGACCGTTCATTATAAGGTCGCAAATATGACGATAGAAGTTATGTTAGTGTTTTTTGCACTATAAGGAAACCCTCTTTTATGAGGGAATTATATTATGACTGTGTATGTGTGTGAATGTTGTATTCCGAAAGAGGAGACTGTGACAAAAAAGAGAGGAAGTTATAGCAGGTATGTTGTAGGTTGTGTCCCTTCATTTGTTGGATAATAATAAAGGAAGGACTTGGCAATTTATTTGGTGGACGTAGCCCACACTAGGTGAACCACGCATATCTATGTCTCTATTGTATTGTGTATCTTATGTGTTTTATTTCCACATTTGTTTTATTTTATTGCTCTGTGATCTTGTTTTTCTAACAATTGGTATCAAAGCGAAAGGTAACTCGCAGGAAAAGAGGGTTCCTAGTTCAAGTGGGAGCAATGGCGAAAGATGGAAAATTTAGGGTCGAGAAATTTAACAGCCAAAACTACCAGTTATGGAAGATGCAAATGGAATATTATTTATATCAGAAGGATCTATTCCTACCATTAGGTGGAATAGCAAAGAAATCGATGGCCATGAAGGATGAAGAATAGGAGGTTCTTGACATAAAGGCATTGATAATGATACGTTTGTGCCTGGCAACATCGATGGATTTCGATATTTCAAAAGAAATGACAATGAAGGATTTGATGAGGGCATTGGATAAACTATATAAAAAACCCTCAGCCTCCAATAAGGTATTTATGATGAAGCGATTATTTAGTATGAAGATGTCATAAGGGTGGGTCTATTGCCAACCATTTAAATGAATTTAATACGGTTATTAATCAACTAAGTTCTGTAAAAGTGGACTTTGATGATGAGGTTAGGGCTCTTCTAATCTTGTGCTCATTACTAGAAAGCTGGAACGATTTGTTCATTGTTGTAAGTAACTTTGTCTCTAATTCAAACACTCTAAAATTCGATGATGTTGTTGGTGTTATCCTTAACGAGGAAATGTGATGGAAAAACACAGGTGAGAGATCAGGTAATGCGTTGACCATGGAGAACAAGGGAAGACACAAGGATAGAGGAAATAGCTCAGGGAACTGCAAGAATTCTAGGAAGGGAAGATACAAATCCAGACTAGGAAAGATAGAGTGTTGGAATTGTGGGAAGAAAGGACATCTGAATAAATACTGCAGAGCTCCAAAGAAACAAGGAGATGGACAACACGAGAAAAATCAAGAAGAAATTGTAACAAGTGATGTGTTACAAGATGATGTGATTCTTTCTTTAGATAATATTATTGAATCTTGGGTAGTATATTCACAAGATTCATTTCATGCCACACCCCATAGGAAATATTTCCAAGATTATGTTCAAGGTGATTTTGGACAGGTTTATTTGGGTGATGATGAGCCATGTCAAATTTTTGGAATGGGCAAGGTACAAAAAAAGAAAAAGAATGGAAACCAATGGTTACTAAAAGAGGTGACGCATATTCCAAATCTGAGAAGAAATATAATTTCAACAAGACAATTGGCAAGTGAAGGTTGTATATCTACATTTACATATAAGGCGTGGAAGCTCACTAAAGGATCATTGGTAATGGCACAAGGAGAGAAGGTAGGTACATTGTATTTATGTACTGGTAATGTTGACTCTTCAATCTCTTTAGCTTCTACAAGTGTGGATACAACACTATGGCATCATAGGGTTGGATACATGAGTGAGAAGGAGATGCAGATACTTCACAAAAATAATTTGTTGCTAGGCATTAAAAAAATTGATTTGGATTTCTATGAACACTGTGTTTATGGAAAACATAAGAGAGTCACATTTCTCAGGGTTGGAAAGAAAAAAAAGAGTGAAAAGTTAGAGCTTGTGCATACAGATGTATGGGGACCAGCTCAAGTATCATCTCTTGGTGGATCTCGTTATTATGTTACTTTTATTGATGATGCAACTATAAAAACTTGGGCTTATTGCATTCAAAAAAAATCTGATGTTTTCTACACTTTTAAGAAACATAAAGCTTTGTTTGAGAATGAGACAGAAAAAAGGTTGAAGTGTCTCAAATCAAATAATGTAGGTGAATATTGCAACAAGGAGTTTGATGATTATTGTTCATACTGTGGGATTCATCTAGAGAAGAAATCTTTGGGGACACCACAAGAAAATTGTGTGTTAGAAAGGATGAATAGGACAATCATGGAATGTGCAAAGAGTATGAGATTGCATGTTGGGCTGCCCTTACAGCTCTGGGAAAATGTTGTAGATATTGTTGTTTACTTAATAAACAAAGGGCCTTCAATCTCCTTGAATGGTGGCATTCCAGAGGAGGCATGGATAGGTAAAAAGGTAAACTACTCATTTATGAAGACTTTCAGTTGTGAAACATTTCTCCATATTGATAAAGAAAATAGAACAAATCTTGAGGCAAAATCTAAGAAGTGTACCTTTATTGGATACGATGTTAATGATGTTGGTTATCGCTTATGGGATTATGAAAATCATAAAATCATTAGGAGTAGAGATGTGGTATTCAATGAAAAGGTAATGTACAAAGATCAGTTGCAGGGAAAGAAACATGAAAAGGAAAACACATAATACATGGTGCTTTATGAAATCAAAGAAAATGAAATTCCAAGGTACTAAAAAATCAAAATGTATAACAATACGAGTAGTAGGCACCTCAAACTCCTGCAAGTGTTTTTAGAAGATCTATCGGGTTAAGCAAACCCCATGAATGATACTCTCCTTCATTGTATTATTTATTGTTGTCTGACTTTGGTGAACTATAAAGTGATGAAGAGGCAATGTAGGTAGACACTAAAAAGAAGTGGGAACAAGGCATGAAAGAGGAAATGGATTCCTTGGTAAATAACTAGACTTAGGACTTGGTTCAATTGCATGCATGAAAAAGAGCATTGCATAATAAATGGGTTTGTAGGTTGAAGGAAGAATATGGAGGCAAAAAGCGGTATGAGGCTAGACTTGTTGTATGGCCTAAAAACAAGATCCAAGACAGTGGTATTTGAAGTTTGATAGGTTTATGAAAGAACAAGGTTATAGTAGATGTCATTCTGATCACTGTGTTTATTTTAAGAGGCTAGAAAATGGAAGCTATATTATCTTTCTATTGTATGTAGATGAAATGTTTGTTGCAAGATCTAACATGCAAGATATAAATGTGCTCAAAACAAAATTAGCTAATTCATTTGCGATGAAGGATTTGGGTGTTGCAAAGAAAATCCTTGGTATGAGAATAACAAGAGACATGAAAAAATGAAAATTGGCATTGTCTCAAGGTTAGTACATAGAGAAGGTGTTGGAGATGTTTAGAATGCAGCATGCAAAACCAGTTAGTACACCTCTGGCAAGCCATTTCAAATTAACCAAGGAAATGTGTCCCAAGACACATGAGCATATATAATACATGTACTGGTCCCTTATTCATCTGTAGTTGGCAGCTTGATCTATGCTATGGTGTGCACAAGACCAGATAGTGCACATGTAGTGGGAGTTGTGAGCATGTATATGAAAAATTCAGGTAAAGAACATTGGGAGGCAGTAAAGTGGATTCTTAAGTATTTGAGAGGTACTACTACTCATGCATTATGTTTGGGAGGTTCAAACACTATTCTACAAGGATATGTTGATTCAAATATGCCAGGTGATAAAGATAGTAGGAGGAGCACCACGTGGTATTTTTTTACTGTAGGTGGAACAATAGTAAGTTGGATTTCGAAATTGTAAAAGGGTGTTGCACTTTCAACAACGTAAGCAGAGTATGTTGCTACTACATAGGCTAGTAAATAAATGATTTGGTTACAGAGGTTTATGGAGGAATTGGGAAAGAAGTAGGAGAATATCAAGTTGTACTATGACAACCAAAGTGCCACTCATCTTGCAAAGAAATCATCCTTCCATTCTAAAACAAATCATATACAACTCAGGTACTATTTCATACGATCCATTTTGGAAGATGGA
>SNQJ01S0089815.1:0-19037 GCA_010110895.2 Picea sitchensis | reverse complement strand
ATGTTTTAGAAAAAGTTGGAGTGAAGAATTAGACTCTAAAAGTTAGGAGAATACATATGCCAATATTCCTTATCATCATCAATTCATGGAGTATATATTTATTCAATGTCAACTTTTAGGATAATGTGTAATGTGGAGAAACACTGTAAGAGATATTTTAGAAAGGGTTGGAGTGAAGGATTGGACTATACAATGAAGAGAGTAGTTTTTGTTGGTATTCTTTATTATCAATTCATGGAGGTTTATATCGCCGGTGTAAACTTTTGGGTTAGTGATTTAAATATATAAAACATATTTTATGTAGATATAGATTTATATTTATAGGTAAAATGCATTGTGTTTTAATAAGTGGCATTTTTGTATTACAACAATATATTTATATATAAGAATAAAAGATTAATGATATAAATATTTTGTTAGATAAATTGATATCATAATTAAAAAATTTACATTATAATTTTAGAAGTTATAACTACATTATAACATTATTTTTACAAAAATAAAAATTAAAAATGAGATGGGTATTTCTTAAACCCTTTAATTTGATGTTTCGGTTATAAATCCATATTTATAAATAAAAGGTTCCACATCTTAACTAAATAGAAGATAATTAAAAAACATTCTTTGTCCTAAACTCCAATCTAAATGGTAACATTGGTAGGAAGAGAATCTTATTATGGATCATAATCATAAGATATGTCAATGTAATAACAAGACTTTTAATTATTACAAACATTAGTTTTAATTATTATAAATATCATGATAATTATAAGTAAAAAAAATTTCATAAAGCATGATATAGAAATTACCAACCAACCATAATAAGAAAATTAGAAAAAATAAAAAAAGATCAAGACACTAATTAACATCATATTCAATGGTGAGACAATTTAAAACTACTCATTGCATTATTGTTTAATATATTGTTTTAGGGTGGATTGCCATATATTTAATTGATCTACTTTTGCATAGAAAATGTGTAACGTGTAAATCTCTTCCTTTCATATTAAAATGTTTCAAGAATATTAAGTTGGAATACTTGAAAATAATGATTATTATTTTTATTATTTAAATATTAATTTTATTAATAATATATTTAACAAAAACTCATTAAAAAAAAATCAATATTTTTATAGATATCATCCTAAAATAAAAATAGATATCATCCTTAAAATAAAAATATATATATATACACAATTAAATATACTTTTACTTCACATATATCATATCCTATAATATAATAATTCTATTACATCACATTTATACACGTCTTCAATTATACTATAAACAACATTTATCCACATCCACATATTTTAGCTTAGCTCTGTCAATGCCTATTAAAATAAAATTAATTCCATAATTTGGATCCTACAATTTCGCTTTCGCTTTCTATAGAAATAGTGATCCTTTGTAATGTTGGTTTTGATAGAAACACAACCGAACTTTTAACTAAAAGAGATTTAATAGTAAAGAAACATGTGATCATAACTTTTCATAATAGATTTTATATCCAGACAAACCTTTTAATTATTACCGATCCATTAAAATAAAAGTAAGGTATTACTTTAATAACGCAGGTACCATTGTCGCCTATTCAATTCGAGATATTAAATTAAACATAATATACGGTTAGACGAAAATAAATTAATGTTGTAGGGAAGTACAAACTGTATATTACGTTTTTCTATATTCATCAATGTGGTATTGCAATAGATACCTCTTTGCTCATTCATCAAGAGTGAAAATTATTATATAACAAAAATTAGGAAGTCAATGTGAATATTTTAAAGACTTGGATAAATGTGGTTTATATTATTGTTGAAGTGTTTATTTTAACTAATAAATTAGGATTTTAATGATAATAGAAATTCAATATCTACATGGCCACCACATCAGTATGTATATATGTATAGGTTTCATGTGGTGGTATTATTATAAATGTTGTAGTACTTTTTAAGTATATGATGATATAATGGATGATGTAATGCTCGTGAAACAAGACTATGTCTAGATACAATGTATGATTCACACAGAGAAAAACAAACAAATTCAAATAATTTGAGTATGCAGATTTTCACAGTTAGTCATAATGCTAGAGAGAATTCTGGATCAAACTGTGTATGGAGTTTTGAAACGTCCAACATTTCGAGTGGACACTCCACCCATCATCAAGGACATAAGAAGTTGATCAGCTTCTTATGTCCTTGATGATGGGTGAAGTGTCCACTCCAAACATTGGACATTTCAAAACTCCATACACAGTTTTGATCGAAAATTCAAATAAATTATAAATGACATTTATGCTTGACTCTACTTTTTCGTAACTTAGCTTCTATTCTATTAATATTTACAAAGAAAAAATACAACTAAATTGAGGATAAGGCCTCCAAGAACTAGACATGTTGTTCAAAATGAGAGCAAAAAGGAGAGGAATTATCATCCATTACATTGTCCAAGATAGAGAAAGTATGGTATTAAGAAAAACCAAGGTTCTCAACCCATTATTATTGAGAAAAGTAACAACCATAGAAGTCCAAAACTAAGATCTAACACAATGGAAATCATAAAACAACATGAAACTGAGCAAGCCCAATACTCATTCTAGTAATCAATATCAACTGGGCAAGCTCAATACTCATTCTAGTAATCAATATCAAGGTTGTTGGGGTTGGAAGGGGTCCCTACCTTTATAACAACAACATCATCAATAGTACTTTCATCTGCAACACCATCCTTGATCCATAAATGATGGACTTATAGCCCACTTGCTTCACCAACACAGACCCTCTACGGAATTCAAATCTAACCTCCATTCTCAATCTCATGTCGAGTTCTCTGCATTCATAATTGATTTTGAGGCCTTTATTCCATATTATGAGTTTGGGTGCAAACTCCTATGCAACACTATATGCTTTGCAATATGCCAATCAACAAATACAATGTTGCTCAATTAAAATTTGATTGTTTACCGAATGACTCATTTCGATAAGTTGCCAATCACATGAGCTACATATATCCTATTTCTTGTTTACACGTGCTTGCCCAATACACATCCAATAGATATCTCTTTGTCAATACCAGATTCCAATAATCAGTATGTCCAACTATATTCATATGTGTAATGCCAAAATCACTTGTCCAATAATATATGCATATATGTAATGCCAGAATCACTTGTCCAATAATAAATTCAAATACACTATGCTTAATAAATCTATAATGATTGGATAACCAATGAACTTAGCTCAATAAGCCTTTGATTGTAATTACCATTCACATATACTCACGCTTCAAATTAACTTTCACTCTCTCTCTATATATATAAAAAAATAAATAAAATCTCATCCACCTTTCACCTTTCACCCCTCTATATATATATAGAAAAATAAATAAAATCTCATCCACCTTTCACCCACCATTAGCATACAATTCACAATGCCTTCCCAAAGTTCTTGTGGTTATAAGCATACATCCATTCAAACTTGACACCACTCATTGATTAAACTATTTATAAGATGGCTACTCCTCAAATATACGAGGAAGGGATGTTACTTAACATAAGGGAGAGTGTTGTTAATTTATCATATATTATATAAGTCGACTTCATGGGGTAATGGAGTAAGACAAAACCACTTGCCAAACGTTTTGCTCCGAGAGATGCCCACTCGTTTCCTTGTCTAACGACCACGCCAACGCCCAACCAACAAGAAAATGACCTAGTAGAAATGGAGTAGCGAATCAAGGGTGCATATGCCCTGCACGACCAGTGTATTACCTTGGAAATCACCCAACAATAGCGTACGACCATGGGGGAAGATGCTTGGCAGCGTACAACCCCCTAGAAGATGTCTGGACAACGTACACTCATGGGAAAAAAGCTTAGGTTCTGTATGGGGAAAGAAGCTTAGGTTCTGTATGGTAGTGTAGAAGAAACCGGTGGTGTGTATGCTTTAGCAATCACCGAATTATGCTAGCTAAAATTAGAAATTTGGTTATTAACTTGCAACAACATTGAATTAATGACAAATTAATGGCAACCATGATCTTCATCCTCAAACAAAAGAGAATGGTGGAGAATAGAGTCCTTGATTGCTAAGGAGAATGGAATCATGAAGGAAATCCATGGAGTTATAGCGAACAATGGATTCTCATGCCATGAAAAAAAAAAAAGTAGTGATTAATTACATTGAAGAGCTTCTAGTGACTCACATACCAAATTTATTGCGGAATTTAAAACTATATTGTACAGATTTTTTCATAACAATTTATTGAATGTCGTTGTAAACAAAAGTCCACCACGCACAATAAAATCACTCACATAATTGATGCAACAAATTTACTTTGGAAACCAAAACGAGAAAACCAACTTTGAATGGTTGCTAAGTTTTCATTTCAACAATCTCTAGTTACAATGCAGCTCATGAATCTCTATGGATCCTCCCTCTTTGATAGCAAAAGAAAAAGCCCCCAAAGCCCAAAATGCCCTTTGAAAGTCAAGTTACAAGAAGATATAAGAGAGATGAGGGCGGGTGGGGGGTGGTAATGGGAAGGGCGAGAGACTGACCTTTCATTTCCCATTCCTCATTTTTTCTCCTATTTGTTGTTTTTTTTGTTTTATTTAATTCTTTGTTTTCCTCTTTTTTGTCTCATTTAATTTTTACCATTTGCATTGTATTTTATTATTTCAAGTTTCATTAATTATCAAATTGCACTTATAGGTACTAAGCCTTACAATAATTTGCTTGTGTTCGGATTAATTTTAGATCAATCCTAAGCAATTGTATCCTCATCAAAAGTCCTCTTATACATGCCTAAAATTGCATTAACAAGGGCATCATAATTTTTTTCCACCCGCTCCAGCTTTTCCACAATTGGGATCTCTTTGGATACTTCCTGATCAATGTTGCAGGCAATCATATCCTTCACATGCCAATCTAAGTATATTGTTTTACCAGATTTGGAATCCCAAGCTATTTAGTTCCTAGATTTAGGGATGATTGAACCTACCACACCACTCACCTCTTGATCCACAAACAATCTTTGTTTCTTCTTGATACATGTTTCGAGAGTCTCCAACCTCTTCCTAGTCTTCTTAGAATACTAATAGACATGGTAAATCCCAAAAATAATCTCAACCTTTGATTTCTTGGTTTTGTTCCGATTAATCCTCCCACTCCTATGTGCTTTGCATTTGCAATTGGGTGGTTTCCCCCTCTATTTTCAGCCACCCCCATCCTTCATGTCTTTTGGAGCTTTGTATATCAATTAGGGTGGAAAATAGTCCATCCTCCTTCCAACCCTGACCCTCTACGCGAGTCAAACTATGCACAACACCTCAACTATGCCTACAACTCTATATTGCAACTTGGAGTTTAGTCTCAATTTGTAGATGAAGGCATGTGTAACCTTCTAGAGTTGGAGTCTAAGTTCCATGATAATCGATGATAGTAGGAATTGTGCCTTCTCCACAATAAACAATGCCCATTGGGTTAGTCACACAATCACTAGATTAATTCCCTCTCAAGTTGATATAATGTACCCCACCTACCTCCTATACATAATTTGTCCTCATTTGTGTCCCTGATACCCCATCCAAGAGATCCTTGACTCTATTTTTTTTCAAATAATGGTTATATTTGTATTAGAAAAATATTGCAATTGAACCCTACAACATTGTAATACAATTTTTTTTGGATTTGGTCATGACTTATTATAAAAAAACATATAACTTATCTTCTAAAAGTTTATTGTTCCTAACTTTATATTGTTTTCCATAATTGGCCTAATAGATGTACTGCCATACAAATTGGAATAACAAAAGAGATACTCAACAAAACATTACCATACAAATTGGAATAACAAAAGAGCTACTCAACAAAACATTACAGGAGTAGGATCCCAATACAATTACTTCATAACTTTAAAAATTATGAATAAGAAGCAGTAAATGACGTCTATGTACCTTGTGATTTGTTTTGTTCTATTTTTATTTCTCAATGTTCTTGATTGGTTTTTTTGCCTCTAGTGAGTGGGGGTGATTCCTTCCTTCTCAGAGCATTTACATAGGAAGCATCTAGAGCTATGGGAGCGCTTACAAATTTGTCAGACCTTACTACTTGGAAATGTGTTTCTAGAGGTGCTTGAAATTCTTCCCCCATTTCCAAAGTAACATATATAGTTGGATGGATGTTCTTTTTGTCACCCTCTAGTAGGGTTTTGCGATTTCTTCTTCTTTTAGAACCACCTCTTGATCCTCTTGGGTATTGAGGGGTTTTATTCCATCCTTATGTTCTTCTTGGGTTTTCTTCCTCTCTACCTCCTTGCTTTCCTTTTCCATGTCTTCTATGTTTTTAAAGGTTTCCAACAATCGATGCTTGCTTTCTATGGTCCTTCTTGAATTTTATTTGCTTGTTACAGCCCCTTAGTCTGTGACTTTCTATGCTTGTTATTTACCAGCCTAAATGGATTCTGCTCCTTTTCACCAGGGGGTTTCGAAGGCTACTTAAAAAGAGTATGTTTTTTTTTAATCCTTCGATAGTTTTCTAGTAAAGTGCCTATAATCATGGCAAGAGTTGCACTTAAACATAAGTTTCTTATAATCTAGTTCTTTCCGATGACTCTAACTGTCCATATTAATTTGTAGCAACTCCGAAAGGCGCTTCTCCAAATCCACTTTTACACATATTTTGGCACAAGAATACAAATTTCCATATGGTTTTTCCAGGTCAATGTACTAACCTAGTTTGTCCCCAGTGGCATTGAAGGTACTTTCATCCCAAACCATTAAGGAAAGGTGGGGCAAAGTAACCCACATAGAGGTTGTTGTGATCTCCTCTTCTAGGTTGAAGTAAAAAGTATAGAAAGTTAAAAGCATTCACATAGATCCCATGAAATAGGGTTTGAAGTGAAAAAACAAGTTTTCATCCTCCCTATTTTGGAATAGAAACAAAAAATATCCTTGGCCACATGAAAATAGAGATACCTGACCTTAAATATTGGATGACCAATGCATTATTATCCATGCCTCTATAGTCCTTGGGCTAGGCCAAAGGCCTATAAACTTTCCAATCAACGCATACTTAGATAGAATGATATATTTTTTTCTTGGTCTAGAAATGGAAGATTCAATTGAGGGATGGAGTCCAATTGCTTGTTGAATCTTCTCTAAAAAGGTTGAGATCCTTTGGCCAGAGTCAAAGAGCTAACTAATAAATTGAACACTTCAATATGGGAATGGAAAAAGTCTCCCATTATCACTCCCACATCAGGCTCTTGAAGATGACATGATTTAGAGCTATGCAAACTCTACTCTTAAATTAGATCACTGAAGTTACAACTGGATCATAGGGAATTGATGCCCATTTTTTCTTAGATGACATTGAGCTTGCAAAGCCAAGGGAGACATATTACAACTTGAATCTTCACTCAAATCATGCTAGACAGATTGATGCATTATCTAGAACTTTGGTAGGCTCACATAATTGGAGAAAGTTGCCATGTAGATCTCGGTAGCTAGGGTAATCCTAAGCCACAAGAGAGGTGATAGCTCCTTCTGCCTCTTCTCTTAATCTCCATTCCTTTCATATTCATATTTTAGTGACTCTATTTTATCAATAGGAATTTATAACATATATATTTCTAATCCATATATATAACACATTATATAATATGAACACAACACCCATTTTGATGTAAAAATAAAATTAAAAATGGATAAATGTAGTTGTGAGGTGAACATCAAATTGAATGATAACTATGTATAGGCTAATTTAGGTATGAAAGAGGGGGATGGAGCTAAGGGTGGTTAGGGTTTTTCTAGCTGCACTCCTCCTTCCACTTATACACTCGCTTTGTGCCCAAACTCATTGTCGCATCTTGCTAATCTTTAAATTCCATTAGTGATAGCGCTTTTGGAGTTTTTTCATGTTGCCATTCTTGAGAAAAGAGTTCAACAAGCTGCTTGTGGTCGATCATTGCATTTCTTCAATGGGTATGGGGCTTTCTTTATTTCTTAAACATGGTTGGTGGTGGGTGGTTATGCAAATGTGTGCAACTATGAGAGCTTTTTATTAGGTCTTCAAGGGATTGTTGACATTTGCGAGTTTGTTTATGGTGGTGCATGGTCAGACTGCATTAGTCACCTATCAAGTTCCTCTTTATTCGTTTGATGGCGTATTCCTAAGTGGGGCAACTTTTCTCCCATGATAGTTGGAGCTATTCTAATAGGTTGGTGAATGGGGGTTGAGTTTTTCTACCATATTTTTCCTCAATGATTTTGGTAGGGCATTCTAAGGTTTTTTCCCTGTGGTTTGCTGCGAACTTTCGATCTTGGTGGATTTTGATTGCCAATTTTGGATTCTATTATTCTAGCTTTGATACTATGTTGATTATTGTTTCACTCACCACTGCATGGGTTGTGGTATTTGGGTATCTTTTCAATGGGTCTACATTATTTGCACTTGAATACTTTTTCTATTTTGGTTGAGCTACTTGTAACTCTCTTTTTGGTTTTAGTGTCCTTTAATGCATGCTAATATCACCATTTCTTTTTAAAATAAAGAAATTACAACCTTTTTCTTGAAAAAAAGATGTGAACATCAAACATCAACATCACTACAATAAAACCACCATAACTACTTAAATATACAAACATTTTACTGGATGTAAGTAGAACATATGACATCTACATCTATGGGCATGCTTGTTATGGGTAAAAAACACAACGGTTGTTGGCCATATAGCTCATTAAAAAGAATATTAAGTAACAATCAAGATAATAAAATACAATTAATAATGACAAGAARAAATAATATAAAGTATGGTTTATGCTCTCCCCTAATAAAATTACATTTAAGTGTTGGGTTATTTGTTTTTATTACATTGATAATTAATGTTAGGTMTTAGGGTGAGAGAAGCATGATAGGTCTATGCCATTGTAATGRRAATYTCCTCAATAATTATGAAATATCAATTTGCATATTTAGAAGACTATCATTCACAATTCATGATTGAGTAAACGATTTGTTGGAATTTTTATAATATACTATGGAATCCCTTATTTTGGATTTATGGTTTCATAACGTTAGGAGCTCATTTCATAGAGTCAAGATATTTGACAATAATCATTGTTGGAAGAATAAGGGATATTTTAGAGCAACTTGGAATGAGGATTGGAGTGCATTTCATTGTTTTGGTTAAGGGTTTATATCCACAAATAAAAGGTCTTGAGTTCCAACTCCTAAGCGATGTTAATGTATCACGACATTTTTGTATACAAGAGTTATCAAAGCTTAATGATGTTGGGTATCTTGTTGAACATCCTAGTTTGATGTTTTGGGTAAGGAACCATATCCACATGAAAAAAAGTCTTTAATTCCAACCCATAAGTTGTGTTGTTGAAATGCAACATGTCCATGTGCAAGAATAAAATATTAATGACATAGGTATCTCACCGAACATGTTGGTTTGGTGTTTTTGTCAAGAACCCATATTCATGGGTAAAAGGGTCTTCAGTTCTCAAGTTTCAAGAGACACTGCTACATCTTGACCAAATAAAAGATAATCAAAAAACGTTTCTTTGACTTAAATGACAAATCAAAAGATGACATTGGTAAGAGAAGAATATTAATATGGAATAATATCTCAATCATAGAATGTGACTACAATAATAAAACTTTCGATAAGTAGATATCATATAAATAACAATCACAAGCTAAAAAGAACCCATGATTCATGACATTACAATTATTAACAATGATAGACACATTTGATAAAGAAATATAAGCAAATTTAAAACTTTTTCAATAAATAATCTATAAAATTATATATAATATTTTTAAATTTTAAAAATAATATAAATCAATAAATAAATTTAAATAAACTAATACTATTTTTTTTTTATAAATGCTTAAGGAGTAAATGTCAAACAATTTTCATACTAACTTTTCATGATTTTTTTAAAAATATTTTAATAAAAAATTATAATTTTATAAAATATAATTATTTTATAAAATAAAAATAATGATAATTTAAAAAAATTAACCCATTAAAACGTCTGTTATACGATTATTTAATAAATATAAACCAAAAATCTTAATATTTTAATATTTATTTAAAAAAAATATTATTTTTTATAAGAAAGCTCCTTTATAATTTTGGTTTTAATTAAATGAACATGCGACATACCCTTTATCCATGAAAAATATCTCCTAGTAATGAAATGCTAGATCATAGCTTTTCATGAAAGATTTTGGATTAACCCAAACCTTTTAATTATTATCGACCCATTAAAGTATCAACAAACATGAAAGTAAGCTAATATTTTAATGAGCCATGTACAAATGTCAACCATGCATTATTTTGATAATTTAGCTTCTTGAGATTTATTTTTTTTGAAAATTTAGAAGGATTAGGCTACACAGAAAAAGGGTTGATAAGGTTTATTATTAGAAAGGGTTTTTGGTGGGTAATATTTATTACTCTAGAAATTATCACTGTTGAAGTAAGTGTAAATTTGGTAAAATTGATTTTTTTTATTATTATAATATTTTAGGTTTATTGAAGTAGATGTAAATGTAAATAAAGAAGTTTAATTTTTTTTTTTATTAGTTTTTTTCAATAGAAAAAATAGAGGGAAACATTTCAACACTATCAACAATTTTAGGTGGTTATGGACTTGACTCCAAGACCTTTTGCATTATAATCATAGCATTCATTTATAGATAATCTAAACAATTTCTGGGAAAAAAAAACTACACAACTTCTTTAGATTTATGAATAAATATAACTAAAATAGATTTAAAAAATAAAACAATTAAATAATTCTATTTTAAATTTGTAAAGTCTATATATTACTGTCATAATCTTAAAATAATTTTATAAATTACAAAACAATAAAAAAATAAAAAATCTAATAAAATAAAAAATATTAAATTTATCATTCCACACCTAAAATGTCTAATTTTCATATAATTTTAAAATGTTCATACTATTTCCAAATGTGTAAAAATTTTGTGTACCTCTTAAAGCATGTTAATGATTTTATTAAAAATAATATATATATATTTTTTTTCCATATATATAAAATCATCAATTAAAATTTTTAATCAAATGTTACCCTCTTCAAAGCCAGTATAGAGTAATACTTATATTGACCCTTGTATACAACCAAAAACAGCTTTGCTCCATATTCTAAGGATTTTTTTTAATATTCTAAGAAAATATAAATATATATATAGTTGCTGCATCTTAATCCATATATATATTCTGTTGCTGCATCTTAATCCAAAGATATTTCCGTGAATTGTAAAATGCACAGCTTGATTGTTAAACTGGGCTCATCAAAATATCTGCTCAATGACGTTAAAAGAAACCAAAACTACAGTGAACCTTTGCATAGTAATTATAAAAGATTTATGTGAAATAAAAAGCAAACACAGACAAGGTTGGACAAGTGTCAGAGGCAGACAAACAGAAGTGGTGGGCGTATGATGAGGGCAAAGCAGAATGTGTGCAGAGTGGGAATTTATACAGACAGAAATACCTGATATGCAAAAGTTTTCCCTACTATATGTATATTTATGTGTATATATATAAAAAAAAAGGGAACAGAAACAGAGGCAATGTGCAGGAATTGCACATGGAAAGAGGAGCACGGAGGGCCGGTGAGTACTGGACACATACTCACTCACTGTCTATGCTATTGAAGAAAAAGCAATAGAACGGTGCTGAATTGGACAAATAATTTATCCGAACAGGTTAAAGGAATTCCCATCACCATTTCATAAAATTGAAGGGGATAACAGGAGAGAAATACCCAATAGAGATTTGGACCGAAAATTGTGATTTAGGCCAGGATAACGAGATTAAGTAGTGTGATTTAGGCAAGGATAACGAGATTAAATTGAGCATGTTGAGTAATGGGTCCGTTGCAATGGACAGACCAGAGGATTCTGGGATTGTTCGGAGCTCCGAAATAGGGTGAGTTGGCTGTGTTGTTATTCTTCGGATTAATCTTCGAAGGCAATTAGAGGTTTTATCGGATACCCATCTGCATAGACATAAAGGATCCCGAGCAATTGCTGCTGGGATTCTTCTTTTCTCATCATGGGTGTTGCAGAAAATTAGATTTGATAAGGTCCAAATTGGAGGTTCTAAAGACCCACTTGGAGGTTCAAGCTAGTGGGATTGCTCAGGGTGGAATTCAAGCTGGTTCATGGAGATTGCTGATCTGGTAAGTCGTGATGGGTTCAAGCCTCTTGCAGCAGAGAATGGTGGCAATGGAGAAATGGCAGTGCCTATATGCTCCGAGCTTTGGCATGCCTCTGCGGGTCCTCTCACCTCACTGCCTGCGAAGGGCAGTTACGTCGTGTATTTCCCTCAGGGTCACATGGAGCAGGTAATTTCCTATTGATTCCGTGTCTCCGTGCTATCCCAGAATGCAGTTTCTTGTTCAAATTTTGAGCCATGCAAGCAATCTTTCTGTTGAATTCATTGAAGTTAGAGCAAAATGCAGTTCAGTGGCCAGTTTTGATGCTCATTTTGGTGAGATATTCTGTTAAAATCCATCTGGATACTTTCAAATAAGCAGGTGGCTGCATTTCTGGACCAGGACACCGATCAACAGATGCCTTCATACAACATTCCGACGCAAATCTTCTGTAGAGTTCTCTGTGTAAAACTTCATGTGAGACTAGTTTCTCAACTGTTCAAGTTTATGAACAACGAGTATTGAATCGTCACGTGTACTTATTGGTTTGATTTTCATTGCGTTTTGAGACTTGAATTTTGTTTGGTTTCTCTCACATTACGCACTATGCCTGAAACTTTTGCATTTACATATGTGTATTTATTGTCTCTTGTTTTACCAGGCTGATCAGGAGACAGATGAGGTCTATGCACAGTTGACATTAGTTCCCGTCCCAGAGGTATTCTTATTCAATGTCAGAACAAATGCTTCCTTACAATAATTGTTAACAAACCTTTTCTATCCCCTATATGGAATGCTTTGTAACTGGGTTAATGTATTTTCTCACAGCCAACAGCGAAATCTTTAGAGGAAGAGGAGGAGCAGCAAGTGCATACATCCGGTACTTGCATTCCTCATATGTTCTGTAAGACTTTGACTGTTTCTGATACAAGCATTCATGGTGGATTTTCGGTCCCCAGAAGAGCTGCGGAGGACTGCTTTCCTCCCCTTGTAAGAAAATTTCCCCTTCTAGTATTGGAAGCACTTTTTCTTTTGTTATATTATGGTGGGAAAGACTTCAAAGAGTCATAGAATGCCACTCTTGGCAAGCAGGCCTTTTGTTACTGCTCAGCAAGTACAGCTGACTTCAAAATGTTTCCATAGCTGGAAACAGATAGGATTTAATCAATTACGAGAGGTGAGCCAGGTCAGTGAAAGTGGAGAGCTTCTATTGCCTCCACTAAGGTTTGGATCCTAAAAAATTGTTATGTTTGCCCATATATGAATTCAAATTCAGTTTTGGATTCGGATTTGATATGATTCGAAAATAAAAACAGATTGGAAAATCTAATTGGAAGAAAAATTGAAAGTATTCAGGTCCGTAATAGGGAAAAAACATACTAATGATATTGGATTTTTTCTTGAGGGCGTGTCTAAAAGTGCTTTCTGCAGGAAAATACCTCATAATACACCTTATTTACCGAATACTTTGTCCATTTCATAAACCCAAATGATTTTAATTTTATAATTATTAAATTAAAATTTGAAAAAGGTTATTGTTTTTATTATAAGGTTTTTTAACTGTACGAATCGATCTTGAGGAGGAATTTGGCCGAACTGATCTTACTCGAATTCCATACAGAAAAGGCTCAATTTGGCCAAATTTTGCTCTTATGGTTTGTGTTTCGCAGGCGGGTGCACCACCGCAAGGGGTAAGGGGGTTGTTGATTAGCAGAAGCTGTCATGACCATTAAGTCGGGCTGGGCTGTGTGGTTACATAACTCTATAAAAAGTGTATAGAAGTACCTCAAGCACCCGTCTCTTGATAGGTGGTTAGTGGTCGGCATTTAGCTAAAGGAAGCGTAGACAATTTAAATTTAAGACTCAATCTCCATGGAAGTTTAGAAATATTATGCTGATTCTATATGGCATCATTTTGTACCATTATGGAAAACGTTGCGGTTATGTTATAAGAAGTTCTTAACTTTTATTGTATGTAAGTTTAATGTTGATATGAATACCATTTTGAAAGCTAAAATGTTTTTAATAGTATTCTGTGGCAGGATTACAAGCAGGAGCGGCCTTCTCAAGAGCTTGTGGCAAAGGACTTGCATGGAGTTGTTTGGAAATTTCGGCACATTTACAGAGGTAATAGCCATTGCAATGCATGCCTATTTTGAATTTTGTTTTGCATGTCATTTTGGATTTTACCTTTTTAAAATATGAAGTGATATGAAATATTACACCATGATAATCTACATGGTCGTCGTAAGCTGTCAGTCTAAGTACAGTGGGCCATTTGCAATTAATTTGCAGGTCAGCCACGTCGACATTTGCTGACTACTGGATGGAGTGTTTTTGTCAGTCACAAAAGGCTTGTGTCTGGAGATGCCATTCTCTTTTTGAGGTGTGCAAATGTCTTGAGAAATTTGCAAGTATTGCTCAATGAAATATTTACCGTATTTGAACACTGTTGTGTAAAGTGCATTTGCCTTGTGCATATAAAGGTCTGATTCTGTTGCCATGAACAGGGATGAAAATGGAGAGTTAAGGTTAGGAATACGAAGAGCTACACGGCAGCAATGTGTCATTCCTTCTTCAGTGCTTTCCAGCCAAAATATGCATCTGGGTTTGCTTGCTGCTGCAGCTCATGCAGTTGCCACAAAGAGCATGTTTCATATTTTCTATAATCCAAGGTATACACAATAACTAGTGGGGGGTCTTTGTATTGGGGGTCTAGGATTGATATAGCAACTGGCTGGGTAATATGCTGACTAAATAGAACTAGCATTAAATAGATATGGTGGCTGAGTAAAGTCTGATGAAAATGTTCATATTTAGTTCTTATTACAGTTTAATGACATTGTATAGCAATACCATTGTATTATGAAGCTTAATATTTTCTGTTGTTTTAAAAATGGCTTAAGTAGTCTACCCTGGAATATTCAGGATTATAGGGAAGATTTAGGGTCATCAAAGGAAGATGAAGCTGTTATTTGCATACCCAATTCTAACTGCTAAGAACTCTGACCTCCTTTTCCATATGAATGAGAAAATTGGTACTCTTGGTCTCTCTCAACCAACCCAACTAATATCTAAATGACTTTTCAACTATTTTGCAGGAGAAAGTGATTAGAAACTTTTCTATTCAGTTTTTTATTTTTTAAAGTATGCTTCTTATGCTATATTCAACACAATAAAAGTACTACATGTGCGATGCAGCTATAGGCTACAGGGTTTCAGAGTGCAGATCAACATAATGAAAGAAAAAATAACATTAGAAGTAACACAACACAACTCTTTCTTGATTCAAATTCTCAGAGGATCACATTCTTTTGGACATCCACCTCATTGACAAACCTTATGCCTGCACTTCCCTTGTTGATGACGATCTTGTCCATAAGCACCTTGTCAGTGATCCCTATGTTGGCACCTGCTTTGTCGATAAATCACTTGTTAGCAATCTCCTTATTTCTGACTAGTTTGTCGGCAATTGTCTTCTTGGTGACATTGTTGTTGATCAACACTTCGTCGATGCTTCCCTTGTTGGCAACACCTTTGTCAACAAATGCCTCATTGATGATTATCCTATCGACGATGCTGTTCTGGACACATCCCTTATTGGTGACATCTTCATCCACAAATCCTCACTCAGCTCTTCTCTGTTAATCTCATCGACATCGACAACACATCTGTTCTTTGTCGATGGTTACTATATCGACAAATTCTTTGTGGACCAACACTTTAGCGGTCCCATGCTCTTATAAAGGAATTGGGCTGACCCTCAGTTAATCCCTTTGTTATATATCGCAAGCTTCTGCAAAATAAAACTGAAAATTACATCAAAACAGAAACTGAAATTGAAACTTGTTTTTGGTTGTGCAGGATTGCTAATTTGATAGGGATGCTCCTGCATAAGACTCCCTTGGTAAGAAATGATGTGAACATCCTGCTCACATGATTGGTGGAGAAAAGTCATACAATGTCCATCTGCCTCAGCCAACCTTCGTTGCAACATCCATGCTGCCTCTTTCATACCTCTATCTCTCCAATGAACAAAACGCTGCATTGCAACCTTCTTTTCCACAATTGCTTTTCTCTCATCCTTTTTCTCCTCTTCAATCTTCTCTTTCATATCTGCAACTTGCCTTGTTGCAGATGCATTCCCAATACCTGAAAACTTCTTCTCCCTTTCATCTGTTTAGCCTTCCTTTCACAATTCAAATTTCTCTGCTATAGCTCTCCTCTGACCTGCTGTTGTACTTCCTTTAGCAAACTGCTGCTTCTCATTTCCTGAACCTGCTTTTTAATTTCTTCCTTTACTGTTAACACTTAACTCTCCTCTGCATCTCTGCCATTCTTTTACATCAAAACAACCCCGTAACTCTCCTAAAATGAAACCCTAAGCTAGGAATTGAAATCAGAATAATCACCTATCAAAACAGTGGATAAAGGAATGCTATATCTACAAACATGAAGTCTGAAAATAATAAGAAGCTTAAAGTGTAGCAATCAATCACACCATTCTCTATTAACTGAAAGAAAGAATTACAATACAACTTGCGCAAAACTTCTTTTGTCTAACCAGCCCAGTGGAGCACCCTGCCTATCTTTTATAGAAGAATAAGAGGATGGGGTTACAATGAATGTGGACCATACCAATGGTGTGCCTAGATAGAATAGGTAAAACCCTAACCCTAATTGCCTAGAACAATGCACCCTCATGCATGGGAGAGATAGCCTAGAATAGAGTGCCCACTAGTAGAGATGTTAATGTATGCATGTGCCTCCTTCCATGGAAACTGTGCCTAGAATAAATATAGAACTCCCTTATGCCACATGCCTGTCTAAATCTGGAACTGTGCCTTCTAAAGATGGATAGCACCTTCTGAAGATGGTGCATGCATGCATGTGCCTCAACTACTAGCTGCCTATTAAACATTGCACCTCCTAAGAGGCTTCTCTAATATGCCTTCATACCAACAACACACATTCTGCTCAATGATTTCTAGGATGTAGTGGATCTGCTGAATGCACCAATGCTGAAGGAGGAGAATGACTACTGAGTAATAGGTAAAACTAACATTCCCTTTTTATGAGGAAGGTGTTTTCCAATGAAACAAGTCTCTCCTTCATTATCTCAAACTTCCACTTTGCTAGAGACTTGGTTGATCCAGGTGGATATCGGTGGCCGCCCAACTCAACAGTTCTCTATCTTTTTGGTAGTTTTTCTATGGTTTTTTCGGGTCCTAAACTTCTGGGGCT
The DNA here is from genome assembly GCA_010110895.2 of Picea sitchensis. Lineage (NCBI taxonomy): Eukaryota > Viridiplantae > Streptophyta > Pinopsida > Pinales > Pinaceae > Picea > Picea sitchensis. The sequence continues at coordinate 1,585 of SNQJ01S0089815.1, read as the reverse complement.
GTTTTGAGGCCTTAAAATGTGTTTTTTGGACATTCGGCGGCCAGGGGTTGCCATGGCATTCCCCGGCCTAGCCAAAAGTTTTTATCCTCGGATAGTTCTTTCCAACGAGCTATCATGCACCCCAAACAGAGATCATATACAAAAGTTGCATGTCCAGGAAGTTGACGTATCAACTAACCACCTCGGTGCCCACAATACTTTTGGTGTTTCATCTTCTAGGGTTAGGGTTTTGATGTTTAGGGTTTTTACCTTTTTGTCTTTTATGCTTCATGACAAAATGCCCTTTTCGACCTCTTTGAATCAGCTTGTTGCGAATGAGCGTAGTCGACATCTCTTTTTCTTCAGAGATAAGCTACCACCATTTTAGCCAGTTTGTGTTTTACAGTATTCTACTATTTTATTCACTAGTAGAAGTTGGGTTTCACTATATTTCTGTGTTCTCTGCTATAGTTTTGTTTGTATCTCATTTTGTTCTCAATATAATCCGAATCAGTGGTATCAGAGCAATCTGCTCCTCGTTATTTCTCGATGCATATCCCCGATGAGGTCAAGGTATGGAGAGTTGGGTCTCAAGCTAGTTTCACTTGGGGACGACTGCTCTCGTTAGCCCAAGCAACCTCCCATGGTGGAAGAAAAGAGAGATGACAGAGCAGGAGATCCTTTCAAAATGTTGCTCGAGGAAGCTCTAGCACGACAACAAAACGAGATGATGGACAACTTCGCCTAGATCCTTCGACGATTGCCGATGACATATGAGGCACCTTTAACAAGCAACCTTTTTGGAGGCGCGACACCTTTCAAGGTACAAGTTAACTTTTATATCCCCTCATTTGAAGTCTAGATAAATGCAAATGCTTTAGAGAAATGGTTGAATCTATTAGAAGGGTATTACTCTATTCAAAATTTTTCCGACACTGAAAAGATCACCTTCGCTCTCCTTAAATCCCTCCCCCATGTCAAATCTTTGTGGGAATGTTACTGGGAGAGATATAACGAAGATGAGTCTATGACATTCGGGACATGACCCACTTGGATGGCATTTGTTGATGCCATCAAGGAGGAGTTCTACCCAGTCGGAAACTATGATGACCAATACACAAGATGGATGACTCTGTGTCATGAAAGAGACCAGACAATGCCAGAGTACACTAACATCTTCCATACCTTATGCTCAAATTTGGGTATCAAAGACTCCAAGCGACACCTAGTTTTGAAGTACCACAGTGGCCTACACAGGTACAACTAAACATAGATGGATTTCTTGGACATCTCCTCACTGGGAGCTGCTTATCGATATGTTGTCAAAATCAAGCATAAATTTAAGCAACGAAATAAGCGAGAGTTGGGGTCTACAAATCCGCACAACAGAAGCATGGCAAAGGTGGCCCTAACTCACAAAATAAGGAATAGAGCAAGGAAGACCAACCTCAAGAAAGCCAGTCCAAGCCACAGGTAAAGAAGGGTAATTGGAAGACGAAGGACACTGGAAAATGGTGTGAGTTCCACAAAAGCCCTTGGCACAACATGATGAATGTTGCTCAAAACAGTCATTGTTGTCCGAGCTTAAAGAAAAAGAGTCAGACCC
>SNQJ01S0089814.1:25952-49226 GCA_010110895.2 Picea sitchensis | reverse complement strand
GTGCCATAGGTTATTTATAAAAGGTTAATCCTTAGTTTGCAATAAAAAGGGAATTAATGATTTCTGATTTGTATGTAGGTAGTGTTATTCCTGAGATGATTCCTGGCTAGGGAATTATGTCAAGGCATCCATAATGATTTACAATTATTTGAATTTTTGTGTAGCTAAACAAAGAACTTATGTAGTGCCCTATAATTTCTACTTAACTATCAATGAATATTTATCATATTATAAATGCTTGTTTTCACTCTGTGAATTGATTGAGATTTATCAATATGATGGATAGTTGAAAAAGAAAAACAACAATGAAAAGATAAACAATGATTTGAATTGAATAAATATTACTTATCCTTCAATGGGAGAAGAAAATAGAACTATATCCTTGTGATGAATATGTTTTAATAAATTTTGAAAGAAAATTCCTCTTAAAATTTAAAGGCATAATAATAAAACATAGGTCATAAAAAGTTGTGTTTAATAATTTTTCTTTGTTGTTGAAACAATGGTTGTCGTACCAAATGGTCACACTTATCACACATATATAAAGAAAGAAAATGATTATGAAAACTCATAATCACATAACCTAAATCATGAAAACGAGAATATTTTAATCTCTATAAATGGAATTTTTCATTAATAATTGTTTCTTCTCGGGCCTTGCAACAAAAAAACATCCCTTTTACATTCCAATCGAGTGCATACTTTTATTCATATCACTTGTAACCAAAATTGGTTATGCAAGTTGTTTACAATTCATCATAAATTACAAAAATAAAATATTTCTAGAACATAATCACTGATTTTGTTCAAAGCTATTTTCCAAGTCATTCTAACTGAATGAGTCGATCCCAATCCTTCTTTGTTGGATCTTTAAAATTCATCATTTTCTTATAAGAAATATCCACTTCAGTATATCTTTCATATGTTGGGGTAATTACAAGTAAAATTTTTAGTTTCCATAAAAGGAAGAAGTCTTCGTCCAGAAGGTCAACAATTATTTGACCTTTTAATATTCATGTAGTTCCTCTGAATTTACTTGTATCCTCTCTAGCTTTTATAAAAAAATCCTGGTAATTTTGAAGAGAATAAATTTCCCTTTTTATCCCAACATTCTAGTAAACCATTTTCAACCATTTTCTTGTAAAGGCTAGAAAACCATTCAACATTTCTTTGTAAATGAATTAATTTTTTTCTAAGATTGTTGAATTGGGTTTCTTTTTGTAAAAACCTTTTCAATCTCCATGACCATGTTGGTTCGATTTTTAATTCCTTTTTTAATCAATTCCTCATTTGATTTGGAATTAAGTAACTTAATAATTTTGGCATTTGTCTCAGGTCTGTTTCCTAGCTCTTAGAAAGCAACTTTAACTTCTTTGTCCACCTTCCTTGCCAAACCAAATTCTTCATCCATTATTATGATATAATCCGAAATTTTGGTGATCTCCTTGGCAATTTTGTCCCAAAGCAAACGTCTAGCTCCTATCAAGTAGATTTTTCCTCCTAGTTTATTTTTCAAGAACTCATAATCCTCTTGTATCTTGGCCTTAGCTTTCTAATAGTTCTTAAGTTGTTTGTCTTTTTCTGCAATTTGATCTCTAATTTTTTTATTTCATCATTTTGTGTAGACACTTCCTTCTTGGATTTTTCCAATTCAATTTATTTAAAATTTAGCTCATCTGATGAATCTGCAAATATTGAACCTTGTGATGATGAAGATCCATGTTTCAAAATATGATTTTTTTGTTCGTATAATTTGATCTGTTCATTCACGTGAACCATTTGATTTAAAAACTGATCATTTTCCTATTGGATTTCTTATAACTCTGGAGTGTGCACATGATCAAGATCAGTCAAATGTATCTTCTTATTTAATATAAGGATATCATTATCTTTTGCATTAGCTCCTGATCCTTAGAATTTACTCTGAGTATTAAGATTTTCTTCAGCAAATCATCAACCCTTATTTTATTTTTCCTGGTAAATACCTTTTCCTGTCTCAATTGTTCCTTCAATTGATTTTTAACCTTTTGTAATTTCTTCATACCAAGAGTCATTTGGATGACATATCTATTCACCATTTCTCCTATTTTCCTGAGCAAGTCCATCATGTCAACTATATGAATTTGTTCAAGATCAACTGAAAAGTTTGATGCTCTATAATTGTCAACACTTCTAAGGTTTTGATCAATATGTTCTAATAGTGAAAAATTTAATCTTCCTTTTCCAAAATATATTGCAGACAATAATCTAGATTTAGAAGAAGCTTGATAAGCTTAGGCAGCAAAATTTGCTTGATCTGTATATTTTTGTCCTTCATTTTGTCATATTCTGAAAATATATTTGTTGGCTTGATTTCTAAATATTTTGCACCTTCTTGATTCTAGATGTTAATAAAGATAGATGATGGAAGAAAATATATTGTAAAATAAGGTTTCTTTTGAGTCTCTTTTGATGTGTATTCTATAACTTGAATATCTTCTTCTAAAATTTCTTCTGTGTTTCCTTCAATCCTTTGCTTCTTCCTGAAATGCTCATCTTCTGACTCTGAGATAACTTAAAGCTCCTCTAGAAAACTTATTTTAAATTATTTCTCTTGATGTTGGGATGTATCAATGACCACTGTCTGAGAAACCTGAGATACATTCTATATTTTCCCCTGGAGAATCTTTTGGACATCTTTCCATCTGTATAGGTTCATTATCTTCTCTACTTGAGGTTTTCTATGGTGCTCATAGGAAGTTAATTCAAACGCTTGTATTTTGTATGATATAATTCCAAAAGGATCATACTTCCATTTTTCTCCTTATTCAAGATTCAATCCTTGCAACATTGATTCTACAACCTGCAAAGCATTTCTATTGTTCACAATAAAAAGTCCCACTTCTCTTTTCAACTTGAAATTAGTCATTTTTTTCTTTGAAACTAAATGAATATCATCTGAATTAATACTTTGCCTTATGAATTCTAAGGAAAAAATACTCAATGTAAGGAATTTGGGAAATATGAAAGGTTTAATTTTTGCTCCATGTATCCTTATTTCAGTATATTTCTCAAATAAATACCAGTCCCCTAGTTTAGTTTTTGAAGAGTCATGCAAAAGTTATTTTATTTCAAGGAAAATTATAGGAGGACCTTCTTCATGAAATAGGGTATATGATACAACCATAAATGTATTGACAAAGTTTGAAAATCCAACATTTTGTGGTCTCTTTCTGACTATTGGTGTCCAATGGATGACTGACATAGGATTTCCATCATTATATTTAGTTTCTAAGTTCAAATTTGAAAAGTTATTTTCTTTGAAAAACAAAATAAAATATACTAGATAATATTTATATCTACAAGATCTACTCAATGTAAATTCGATGAGTTGATAGTGTAGAGAATTAGCTAAATGCTATGCAAAATGGAATCTAGAAATTTGTTGGATTGTGAAAGGGAAAATAGACTTAAATAGACCTAATATAGTGTCATTCACAATCCTATCACTGTCATATCCCAAAAAAACACAAGCCATGTTGATAATCTATTGTGAGAATGGTGAAAATATAACAGTTTCATAATTATCATACTCTTCAAGAATGTTATCTTTCTCCATTAAAGATAGTATTAAAGATTTGTTGTCGTGTAAATTTAAATATTTATAGACAATGTCTAAAGCTACTTCATTTAAGACATGACCATCCATAATTTGTTAGACTTTCAACATATCACAAATCGACTTAGCTAAAATTTCAAATAACAATGACCCATTTCTGGACAATATACTCCTAGAGGATGGGACATAATTCAAAGCACACTAGTGAAAAAATTCTAGGAAATTATAAGTATGAGGAACAATGAAATGGGCCAAGTTCGACTCCCATGCATGAAAATATTCAATTAATTGATAATATCTATGAAAATATAGTTTATGCAATTCATAGAGATAAAATGAAGTAGCTGAGTCAAAAATTTGACAATCCTTGTCCTCTAAATTAGGTTCTACTGTAGATAGGGTTCTGAACTTTTTAGAACTTGAGGGTTTTGGTATTTTGAAAAATTTATAGGAAATGGGCCTTTATCTTCTTACTCGGAACAATTGTTGAAGAAAACCCTTGTTTTTGCTGACAAATCTGACAAAAGCACGCTCTGAAAAGGCTCTAGTGATTTCAGTTTTCTTTCGTCCTTCATTAAAAGTAACCAGTGTAATTTTATAAAAATAACCCAACAAATGATATTTTATTTACACACACATCTAAAAAAATATTTTATTGATTTCTAATATAACATATTTACAAATGAAATATTCACAAAAACGACAGTTTTGGGAGCATTAGGGTGGTTTCATTTCATAGTTCTATGTGGGGTTGAGTGACGGTTTTGAATACCATGCAACGAGGGGCCAAGGTGAATATTTTTGTCACCTCGGGGGGTTATTCCCTTTTAAATGTTGATTGACCTGGGGTAGCGAGGTTCATTATAAACTGTAGATCTCTGTGTTTCTTTTATCAATGCTCCACATTTAATCATGATCTATATGCACACAAACACATTGTTTTATTTGTTTTTAATATTGTATTCTATATATGCAAAACAAAATACAATTAATTTTAATAAATTTGAATAAATATATACAAATAAATTATAAATATAACTATTAATAACTATACAAATATAACTATTAATACTATATATATTGTTAAAATAACATATTTATAAATTAAATATTTACAAAACTGGCAGTTTTGGGAGCATTAGGGTGGTTTCATTTTATAGTTATGTGTGGGGTCAAGTGACGGTTTTGAATACCACGCGATGGAGGGTTGAGGTGGATCCTTTTTTCGACACGTAGCATGGGTCAAATCCACCGTACGTCACCTCGGGGGTGTTAATTTTTCAAAACCCCAACCCAGTTTCAGTCTCGCTGATTTTTCAGCCAAATTTAAATGCCAAACTCAGTTTCAGCACTGTTTCAACATATGTTACAACCCTGTGTTTCAGCATATACTCATAGCGGTGTTTCAGCATATGACTCAGCACTGTGTTTCAGCATATGTTACAGCACTGTGTTTCAACATATACTCACAGCGGTGTTTCAGCATATGACTCAGCACTGTGTTTCAGCATAGAAAAAACTTAATACAAAATAAACTTCAAAACTGAAACATGAGGATTCTGAACATCGTTTTCAACAGTAGAAATAAAATATCAGCAATATACAAAACTTGGAAAATTTTAGACTTAAAAGAATATTTTTGGTCTAACTTTGACCTGGAAAAACCACAAGGGAAAACCGATTGAGAGAATGCTTTTGTATTATTTATGGGCAGGAAATTCTTTTCTGACATATTCATCTTTGGATATTTACACAAACTTATCACGGACATTTCACAGTAACTGCTCCCTTAATTTCTGAACCCGAAATTCATTTTAAGCTATGCATTAATTAATGTTGTATGAATTTGTCTCGAAATTCATGCAAAATTTATGCTAAGACTTCAATTTTACGGTACTTACTTCGTGTTATTCGACCAGTCTTGGAATGCATTCCAATACTCCCAAAAATTGCAGTTGATGTCTTTTTTCTTCATTTCGACCTCTCTCTTGCTCTCTCTTGTTCTCTCCAACAAGAATGCTTGAGCTCCTCTTGTTCTCTCCACACGGGAATTCTTGAACTCCTCTTGTTCTGCCAACAATGCTTCAACTTCTCTTGTTCTTGGCATCTCACCCGAGAACCTCAGCATCTCACCAAGGTCTCTTGCTCTCTCAACAAGGCTGTTGTTGCTTTCCCAAGAATGGGTGCTTCCCTCTTGCCCAAGTCGACCCACCTCATGAGGAGGGTGGGGGAGTTTTTCTAATCTAACGATTGATATTAGATTGGATGGGTGGCTGATATTTGGTGTCTCTTCACTCACCCTCACTTTAATCATAAAGTCACCTTTTTAATTTGCATCTCACAAATTAAATGACTAGGACCACATTGACGAATTTCTCCCTGTTAGGTGCCTAGGGAAGAGAAACACATGCCTTGGTACTTTATTTTAATTAAAATTTAGCTTACTTTCGGCTCATGCAAGGAAAGTATTACTCACCACTCCAAGCTTGTCCTGAAAATACAAACTTGCCCATGTTTAATGCCTTGGTGAGTATATGCGCAACCTGCTCGGTGGAGGTATATGCTGTACTCCCGCGGCTCCTCTCTGAACATAATCACGGATTAAGTGATATCGAATCTCGATATCTTAGACCGGTCATGAAAAATGGATTCTCTGAGAGTTCAGTGCAACTCTGGTTATCACAGTAAGTCACGGTAGGCCTCAGCTGCACCCCGAACAATCCAATCAACATCTTACGAAGCCAAATGACCTCACAACTAGCTAACTAGGCGCCATACTTTCGACCTCCCTCTTGAACTCAAAGCCGACTTCTACTTGGAGGCTGAACCCAGACCACGTGACCCAGTCCCAATCCAAACACCACGAGTGCTTTTCTGTCCCGCTGACACATCACCTTGTCAGTGCAGCATGGTCAACCAAGCTCGAGACTCATCTCCTCTGTAGTCAGGACCATAATCACAGGTACCACGGTGCAGGCACATGTTCTGCCACCCAATGCACTTTCTTAGGCTCCACCATGAACTGATTGGAGTGTTGGCAGCAAAACAAATATCTGGCACGGTATTGACCAAATACATCAATGATACAATCAACTGTCTGTAAAGAGTAGGTTCCACTGCCTCTGATATGGAAGCATCATGTTTCTTCTAGTTGGTAATCATGGGGGTGGTCATGGGCCTGTTATCCCCACTGAAATCACGCTTCGGGAATATCACACACATACTTCCCACGTCCCAGGAAGATGTGTCGGGAACTCTGCCAAACCTCCAATCCAAAGAAATAGTACCGCTTGATCGATATACGTCATCACCGAGACTGCGAAGCGAGGCTTTCCTTTGCATTTCAGCGTCGAGTCTCTCTGCCCCTGTAATAAAGGTCATCCACATATAGAGGAAGAATGAGAGGATCCTCTCAAACCACAATGAAGTATAGGTTGGGATCCGCCTCACTTTCTCAAAGACTAGCTGCTGCAAATGGGCATCTATCCTCGAATACCAAGCTCACAGAGCTTGCTTTCCAATATCTAATGCCTTCTTAGAGTCCTACACATGAGACTCTCTCATGTACCTCAAATCCCAATGGCTGCTCAATGTACACCTCCTCCTCAATAAGATCATTCGAGGAAATGCGGTCTTCACATCCATCCGGTGGATCTTCCAACCATCTTTGCTGCAATGGAGATCACTACCACCCTAGTTCGAAGTGTATCGAACAGCAAAGGTCTCATCGTGAATAGAGCTCCCTGAGCACGGCAGAAAACCCCAGAACCTGGTGACTTTGGCCTTCTCAGTAGCTTCCATGCTGACATGCTTTGCTTGTGAGACCCTTGGAAGTCTGTGACTTCCCTCGGGTCTAGGAACAACTTCCCAGATATTGTTCTTCATGATGGAATTGTACTCTTCCATCATGGCGTCTCTCCAAACCTGTCTACCAGAAGCCTCCTCAAAGGTGGAAGGCTCAGGACTTCCAAATCTTGCTCACCATCGTGATGTAGCTACAAAACCTATCGAGAGGTTTGCTCTCCCTCAGCACCTGCCAGATTCCCCATTGAACCCTTTGCCTCCCTCAAAGTGTCACGAAGCCACTTGGGCTTCCTCCTAGAGTAGTGTCTGTGGAGGGGACTCTCCTGCTCAACCCCATCTGCTGAAGACAATGATCCTATGGTAGACCTTGAAGTACCTGATCCTAAAACTTGTGGATTGGTATCCTGTGAACCTGAACTCTGTGGACCTGTCACTTGTGAACCTGTTGTCACTGAAGTTGGTGGCCCCGAAATTTGTGTCATTGTAGTCTGCTGCGGGCTCAATTGAATCTGAGATGAAGACTGCTTGCCTCTCTCTGTCCCTCTAGACTTCCTAAGGCTCTGTCCTCCTCAAATCGACATCCCTCCTCAAGACAATCATCCTCAAGGAACGGGAAGGAGTAAATCTGAGGAAAAGCCTTTGGGGAAGTCTCACTTGTACTAATAAAGATCCCTCTCTCGCCATGGGCTCCAGAGCTTTGTCCTCTTCTCGAAGGGACATATGAATATGTGATGCACCCAAAAATTCAAAACTGCCCCACCTCAGGCTTCCTCCCACAGAAAGCCTCCTCAGGAGCCATCCTCCCCACAGCCACAGGGACTCACATTGTGGGCCATTGCGATTGTAGCATGCCTCGACCCACTTGAAATAGTGGCAGCCCACGATCATGTAGCATGGCTCCTGTAGCCCCAACAATGGCCCTATTCTTCCTCTCAGCAACCCCATTTTGTTCGGGGTTGTAAGGGAGACAATCAACTCCCTCTTGATACCCTCTCTCACGTATAGAAATCCATAAACTCCTTGGAGGTGTCCTCACCCCCATTGTTCGATCTCAGGGACTTCGATTTTTCTTCCCTGTTTGGTTCTCCACAGAGCTTTGAACTCTTGGAACAAACTGAAGACCTATCCTTTGGTATTCATAAAGAAAATCCAAGACTCTCGAGAGGAGTCATTAATGAATACAACATATTATAGGGATCCAGTCAACGATGGCGAAGACATTGGGCCACATACATCGAATGTATAAGATCAAGTATCCCACCTGCTTTGCTCATCGCTTTGCTTTCGAAGAAGTCTTGTGTACTCCCAATGGCACCCTTGCACAACTCATGGTGCTCACGGTGATCACGGAACTCCCATCGCCATCTCCTCGGAACTTCATAAAGCCCCATGGTGCAAATGTGCCATCCTCACGTGCCATATCACCGCAGGGTCGTTCTTCTTTAACGGTAGAGATGAATCAATGCTACGCCTTGGAACAAAGAACTTGTCTGACCTCTCGTATCTAGTACCAATCACTTTGGCCGAAGTGATGCTAGAGACCCTCTGAGGGAAAAGAAGCACCTTCCCATCATGGAATAAGACCTCATAGCCCTTCTCTCCCTCAATGGTAGAAACTAACTAGAGTTCTTCTTCCAAACTGGAACATAAGAACCTACATCCGTCATGGGAGGCAAATACTCCCTCCGAAATGATATGGTCTCACAACCAGCCACCTTGACCTTTCGGTCATCTCCAAGCACTACCTCTACATCTCCCTGCTTGGTAAAGATCGTCAGAGTGCTCCTGGTATTGTCATATGGCTGAGAGGCACCTTGTCAATATACCGAGTATCTGTATCAGTAGTTCTCATGGATAGACACACGATCAAGGAAAATTCCTTGTCAAACTTAGTGGAAAACTCTTCCACCTCTGCTGAAAATGTTGTTTGTTTCTTCTTCTTGTTGGAAACTATCCACCGCGTAATGCCCCCAAACTTATGGCAAACAAAACACTTGACTTTTCTCATGTCTTTCTTCCCTTCACTTATCTTGGGCATCAGTCTCCTTTGGACCTTTAGAGACTTCTTCTTGCTAATTCTGGTAGCAAGAGCCATTCTCCTCCTCATGACCAGCAGATGAACTACCATGCACATAAACTCTCCAGGTCTCCTCCTAAACAAAATCATCCCAAAGGCGTTCCCACTTGGGAAGATTCTCACTAATAACAACTTGATGCTCTCCCACAAAACAACCCATTGTTTTGGAGCACCATTTCAGTATTTGTTCTCACAAGATCATGTCGGTATGGCTTCCCCATAGCTCAAACTCATCCTCACATGTCAGTCTAGTAGGGTATGTGACCACATTTTCAGCCTTGGTCATTTTATGCTCTTTAGTTTTCCCTCAAACCCATCTTCCAGTTCTCATTTGTACTCACAATTTCTTGAATTTAGTCAAGACAACCACATCTTGGGTTCTAATTTGTGCTCACGGGCTGAACTCCCATCTCACTTAGGCATGTGTCTTCCCCATCAAGTGAGGAATCAAATGGTCCTTGATGGCATCAGAATAAATCTTAGCCTTGATACTCTTCTTATTATAGGCACTTGGAGGTAGCATCGATGGAAATTTTCTAGCGGGATGGTAATTGGTATTCTCCTGATGTCCACAACTTGTTCTCTTGCAAAAGCAAGATCATCCCTCCTTCCAAGCACCAAAATTTGTTGCCCCATCAAGTGCAATCTTCAACCCTCAAACCGGTAGCCATGACCCTCTTTCTACTAAAAATCACAAATTCAAAAAATCTTCCACGTGAAGTGGTTGTTGTCCCTACTTTCTGTCTGCTGAAATTTTTTGCTTCTCTTCAACTCAGCTCGATACCATGTTAATTTTTTCAAAACCCAGCCCAATTTAGGTCCTGTGATTTTCGATAAATTTAAATGTAAACTTCGGTTTCAGCATTGTTTGACATATGTTACGGTATGTGTTGACATATACTGCGGTGTTTTGACGTATGACTCGACCTTTGTGTTTCTGTATGTTATAACCTTGTGTTTCAACATATACTCACGGTGATTGTTTTGAATATGACAAATAGCAATGTTTAAATAGAAAAACTTAATACAAAAATAAACTTCAAAAGTTTGAAACATGAGGATTAGAGACATCGTTTTCCAGCGATAGAAATAAAATATCGGTAATATGCAAAGGCTTCGGAAAATATAGACAAAAATATTTTCGGTCTAACGACCCTGGAAAAACCACAAGGGGAAAACCGGTGAGAGAGGGGCTTTTTATTAATCTTGAGCTCAGAGGATAAAATTCTTTTACAGCAGAAAACTTATATCAGCAAAAACTTCACAAACTTATCTCAAATAAATCCCAAGATTTTCCTTGAAAATCGTGCCAAATCCGTACAACTGTACGACAATTATTGTTGTACGGACTGTCTCAAAAGTCGTGCCAAAACTCTGTTTGAGACTCAATTCCAGTGCCACTAAATTGACAACCTTGGAATGCATGCCAATAACATTGAGTGGCACAGAAATTTCTGCTGCTGTCTCTTTTCTTTAGCTCGACCTCTCTTGCTCTCTCTTGTTCTCTCAGCAATGATGCTTGGGCTCCTCTTGTTCTCTCAACAGGAATTCTTGAACTCCTCTTGTTCTCTCAACAAGATACTTCAGCTTCTCTTGTTCTTGTCATCTCACCAAGAACCTCTTGGCATCACCAAGAGTCTCTTGCTCTCTCAACAAGGCTGTTGTTGCTTTCCAAGAATGGAGTGCGTAGCCTCTTGCTCAAGTTGACCTCATGAGGGAAGGTGAGGAGTTTTCTAATCCTAACGGTTGAGATTAGATCGGATGGGTGGTTGAGATTTGGTGTCTCTTGCTCCACCCTCACTTTAATCATAAAGTTATATTTTGATTTGCATCTCACAAATTAAGTGACTAGGACCCACATTGACAATTTCTCTCCCCTTGAGAGCACCTAGGAGAAAGCACCTTGGTGCTATTTTAATTAAAAATTTTAACAGGGGTTATTCCCTTTTAAGTATTGATCGGACTGGGGTAGTGAGGTCCGTTATAAACCATGATCTTTGCGTTTTTCTGATCAGCGCTCCATGTTTAATCACAATATATCTTTACAAAAATACATCATTTTTATTTGTTTTTAATACTATATTCTATATATTAAAAACAAAATACGATTAATTTTAATAAATTTGAATCCATATATACAAAGAAATTATAAATACAACTATTAAAACTAAAAAAATTAAAACTAATATTATTAAATCTAGTAACTTAGAGCCTCAATAAGGATAAAATTTAATAAAACTAAATATATTAACTAACATGAATTAAATGGTACTAACATTATTTGCAATTTTAACTAAATATAAAATAACTTGAAGCTAAAATTAAATCTAAAATTAAACTAAATGTACATTAACAAAATGTAAAACCTAATATATTAACTTAAAAATATAATAATAATAAAAAAAAAAAAAAAAAAAAAAAAAAAAAAAAAAAAAAAAAAAATAAATTAAATAAAATAATATAGAAAAAGAAATACCTATTCTAATAAAATTTTTGAATTTTATTTATTTAACCTATGGAAAAAGTGGTGAGACATTCCAAAATTTAGGGAAGGACAAGGTACATGATGCATGGGACTCCTTGAATATAGAAAATACAATAATTTGGTAAGTTTGTAATTAAGGAATTATGGTTAGTCATAAACAAACACAATGCTACATCCAATTATACAATTTGAAATTAAAATAGGTGAATGTATGCCCTTAAGGCATCAAGCCTCTCAAGGGTCAACACCCAAATTTACTTGGATAACTCTCACTTTTTGTTCTTTTGGAACTTGGCAGTTTCCAAGTTCACACATCTCTTTATCAGTCGTAGATACTCAATATCTCACAAAACTTTGTAATTGTTTGAAAAACTTACTTGAGTGCGTATGAGTGGCAAATGTTTTGGCAAGTTTTGATTACTAAAACTCTTCCTCAAGACATCCGAGATTTTTTTTTTACCCATAAGCATGGGTGATGGTGATTTAGACATAGGTCAACAATTCCTTTGGATATCCCTTGGTTTTCCTTGTTATATTATAACCTATTTTGTATATTATTGAAATCAAATATTACAAAGCTAATATGAAAGAAAAATATTATTGAAATCAAATATTACAAAGCTAATATGAAAGAAAAATGAAATAAGAGGGAAAGAGCAATGATAAATGAGACCTGTCACATTCTTGTGAGCTTGAGGTTTTACAAATAACCTCCTAGGTTGTTGCCATAATTCTAAATGGTTGATCTTATTAAGAATTTGAATCAACATGATTACGATTGTAGGTTTTTCTTAGTTACTACTAATGAGAAAGTGAAAAATGGTAGCTACGGGAAAGTATTAAAACATTTAATATGTTAGTTTGAAGCTAAACTCTTGAAGACCAAAAAAAACTCAGTTCTACATGCTAGAAATTTTCGAGTCATTCCCCCATATAGAATGTGCATTTTCTTGTAAAGCTCAAATAACACCTTTCATATCATGTATTTTATCTTGATGCTCAGTTTAATACCTTTCAAAACCATCCATTTTCTATGCGGATGTAAGACATTTTAGAACCATCCCTTCACTATGCTAATGTAAGACCTTTCATGATTCTCATTTGTTTCCCTAAAGGCAATGGAAGTGGATATTTTGGAATATGTATTTTGAAAAAGAGATGCTCATTGCAAAGTCCTGAAAAATAGAACCTAAAAATTACACCCATCATTTATTTCACTTAAAGGCTAGGCTTTTGGTGCTTCTAAGTAATGTATGTTGCTAGTAAACTATTATTTATGGGTGTTCATATATAAATTTGAAAAGAAAAATACCTTTTATTAAAATATTTTTTAAGGCCCCCCTAGGACATTCCAGCGTCCCCTTCAAGAGGAGATGCCTCAGGACACCTATTTCCCCTGTGAAAACCCTAGGAAAATTTAGTATAGAATGGTGAGATTGTGGTGCTAGATGATACATAAGCGAGAGGAAATCATGATGATGAGTGAGGATGGGATATAGAATATTTGGAGCTACCTAAAGATGTCACAAATACAAATGATGTTGGTAGAACTCGTAGTGTCCTTTTTTACACCATCACTAGGTATGCAAGTAAATCAAATCTGGATATGGAAATCTTCTCTTGTAGGTGATCAAGCAGATGTTGGTAACATTAATATATCCATGTGACTCTTAAGTCGAAAACTTGGATTTCTGGAGTGAGACTACTAGTCCAAATGTCAAAGTGCCATCAACTTTGGTATTTAGGCTTTCTTTATTACATGAGAAACTTAGACTAGATTAAAAATCCACAACAAATGGGAACTTTAGTGAAGCATTGATATGCAGGTAAAGAGAAAGGAAGTTAAGGATGATATTATCAACAACAAGAGCTTGCATCCTATTTTAATCATTGCAACCTTAAAAAATTTCATTTGAGGTTGGATTTGTTGAATATTGTGGGTGTTTGTTACAAGGGAGGAAACTTCAATACAAATGATAAGTTTTCTTGATGACTGCTGGAAAGTGAACCCCCTGAAAATCATGCAATAAAGGCTCAACAAGCTCTGTAGGCATGTGAGAGGCAGTTGTAGAATGTTAAAAAAAAACTGAATTATGACTTCAAAAAGTCTTTTGGTGTTTGTTAAGCAACTTCTACACCTATGTATTGTGGTCCAAAGTATTTTCCCTATCCATATTTTATAGCATGCTTTACTCCAATCATACAAGGAAATATCTTCCCTATATGTGAGCTTGCAGTTGTGGGTTCCTATGCTTCTAGATTACTTTCCTTGACTGATCAGATAAGGTGATGTTGGCATTAGACACATTCTGAATATGCATTTTTATTTCAAGAAGTTTCATTTCCCACACATGTGTCTAGACCGATGTTCTCTACCTTTGAGAATCATGTTGAAAGATATAGTAGGATGATCTCTAACAAGTCTTGGACAAAATTGAGAGGCTATTAAGAGATTGGAATAAATAGTTTAGTGACATTGAAATGGTAGAAGTAAATTTTTCATGTTTAAATAAAAATTGAAATAACCAAAGACATATTTCATGGAAAAGAAGTAGAAATACATTAGAAAATGTTAGAAAGAAGCTATCGGATGGTAAATAATAATTTCACTCAAGATTCTAATGCATTATTGAAGGCATTGAAAATTCTATATTTTAATAACAAAATAGCTCAAGTGTGTGGAATTCATATTCAAACAAATTAGTTGATGCATGTAGGCATGTAGGATGGAATACATGCCCACAGGGGCCTATGGGAAGATATGGCATCCTATAGGATCCTATGGGCAGGGATTCCATCCTATAGGCCTGTAGTATGCCTTTAGAATGTCATTTCTACCCACAAGACCCCGTGGGAAGAGATGCCATCCTACAGGGGCCTCTCTGGGATATATGTAAGTAGGGACATATGTAACAAACTCAACTTTGATGGGGTCAACATCCAAGTGCAATCCAGGTGCAACAAGGGATTTTGATGCTCTACAAAGAGGATAGGTACAAGAGTCAACATTGTCACCCAAGGTTGAGCTAAGACTCATGTAAAACTAGACATGTCATTTCCAAGGAAGATTATGAAAGCTTCTCCTAGTGTCCCATATTTTGATGTGGATGGAAATAAGGAATACCTAAACAATACCATTGAATTAATATAGTGATAATGTCTTAGATCCTGTAACTATAATGATTAATATAGTTATTGGGTTTAGACGTTTTTTCTGAATTTGGGGTGATGATAGATCCTATATGAGACTATGTAGTCTATTAGTGTAAGATTTTGGAATTTTGGTAGAGGTGGAAGAAGGTTATTTGTATTCAATTAAGAAAAAGAAAAGGAAAGTGAGATAATTCAGTATCTATGCAATCGTCAGAGGATACAAAGTGTAGGATTTAATGTTGGACTTTGGAAGACAATAGGGTGAGTCAATATATAGTTCTTGAGATGACTATGGATAGTTGAGAGCATGGCTATTTGTTATAGTGCTCATTGTGTGCAATGGTAGTGGCACCATTGATCAGGTCTAGGAAAAGAAGGAATACCAAATGTATGGTTTTGTGGATGAGGAGTAAAGGCTATAGGATAGTTGGGAGCACTCTAAGTGTGGGGGTTGGAATGAGAGTTAGGGTTTTTGGAGGCTTGGAAATTAGTCCACCTTTGAACTTTAAATTTAACTTCCAAGGCATATTCCAAGTCATATTCAAGGGAAACACTTTAAATTATGGAAACTTTGAATCTAAAAAAATACAATACATTAGAATTAAATTTAACAATAAATACCTCCTCTAGATACAAAACCTAGAGTTGAATGCAAATCCAAGTGAACACCTCAATGTATTATTGTAATGTCTTTGTAGGTTCTTGATGGAGATGATACCATCTGGATAGTAAATTTGTGAGGTGGATTGGATGGTTAAAATGCTATTGTAGGGTGTAAAAGAATACTTCCCAAGTGGTGATACAATAAATACCTCCTCTAGATCTAGAACCTGGATTTGAATGCAAAGACAAGTGAACACCTCAATGTACTATTGTAATGTCTTCCTAGGTTCTTGACATGGATGATACCATATGGAAATTAGATTTTTTAGGTGGCTTGTATTGTAAAAATGATATTGGAGGGTGTCAAATAAAACCTCCCAATAGGTCCACACAATATGAACAAATATTAAAGAACTCGTGCACATAGTCAGAGGGATGGAAAGATGCATTTACACGAGTACACACAATACACTCAAGTCAAAATAGAAAGATTGAAAAGAGGATGAGCTCCTTAAGTGATAGATGTTGAGTTGAAATGTTTTGGCAAGGTGGGTGTATCCTTCTTAGGGAGGAAACCTAGGATATCTCTCTTGAAGTATGTGTTGGGTGTTACCTTGTTTAGGAGTGCATTCTAAGGGAACAATATTCTCATTATATTTATATCATTTTGATAGTGAAAAAAGTGTGAATCACAAATATTACTAGAGATATAAGTCAATAATATAAAATAGCAAGCCAATACAAATAGAAACATATAACTAATAAAAGAACCAAACTTAGTACAAGAAACTTTAAAATTAGAACTCACTTTTTTCCTACCATCTGATTTATCAATATTCTTGTCAGTGTTCATTGAATCAATCGTTAACTCGATCAAGAATTATACATCACCAAGTCCTCATAATAGGTCTTTCTTCACATTGAACATTGGAAAAAATCAATGTTAAGGGAGAACATAAAATGCCACATCAAATTACATTGAATAATCTCTAAAAATAATATCATTAAATGGATAATAGGAATACCTTAATTAGTTCCTCTTGGTTTCGAGAATAATTTATTCTCTACAAAATAGGGCCAACCATGTGAAGATGGAAGCTCATTGAACCCCCCCCCTGCCCCCTTTGCACCACTCTCAATTCCCCATACCTAATCATGCATATTAATTTAAACAAAAATTGTATAACTAACAATTTATATTAATAAATTTTGTCCTTAAAATATTTACAATCAATTCCTTTTTGGTTTCTTCCTTTTAATAAAATTATTTAGTGGTTTATCAGTAACATCGTCTTCAACCCATTCAGTTGTTGAAATCTCTTATGGTCATGTTGCATGACTATGCATTGTCTCTATCATTGTACTACTTCTAGTAATACAACATACTACTGGAAGTTGTTACACTATAGGGGCATCCAATAGAACAACATAAAGAGTTAAAAGTACATGGTTAGTTATTTTTATTCATATTAGTCTTTCATTAATACAAATATCATGACTTTGTTTTTTACCTAGAGGAGTAGTTGACACCATTGGTTGGGTTGTTGTGAGTTCCTCTCATCTATGAGCACCGATATCATCTATATGCTCTTCCATTGAAACAATAAATGTTATAAGTACACCATTTGCAACTAATTGTTATCAATATTCAATATATACAATTGATTTTAAATACACATATTGTGATGGGTTTGCACACCACTAGAGTCTTGAGGTTCCTGTTCAGTACCACTTTCGAATGGATTGGGGTTGCTTGCATGATTAAAAAAAATAGACACATTAATTGATGTAATAAATCTATCTTCTATATATGTACTTAACAGTAATGAACAATTACAGTCTTGTCATTTTACTGACCATCTCGTCCAAAGGGTCAATCGATTGTATTTTCCCAAAGATTTTTCAATGTTCAACCACTTCTTGAAAGATAAATTCGAAGTCGATCTTAATGTGTTCTTTGGTGGTCGCACTATTGAACGTATCCCCCTGCATTGCATAATATGATGAATTCTTCTTATTTGTTGCAATTAAAAAAAAATGTATGATGATATGAATGTTATGGTAAAATTGTTCGGTACTTACAATTCGATCTTTTAATCTTAGGTAACCACCTTGGCCAAGTTTTTTTTGCCCATGTTTATCCAGTATTTCCTTGGTGGCTTTCTACGTGTTAGGGAGCCTATGGAAATTGTTGTTTTCAGATTACTGTGGTGAGGATTTTCATAAAGGTTTTCTATATTACCCACAATTGAAGCCATTTTTTCATTGATGTTTCGAATCTTGAATTGGATTAATCTCTAGGACCAATCATCAAAGGTGAGAGTTGTGAATCTTCATTATAGATATAAGATGTAGGACGATTTTGGAAATAATATTTTCCGCTGGATTAAGAAGAAAAACCCTAAGAGTACTATTAAAAACCTAAATTGAAACCCTATGCTTATGAAGAGATAATAGATGTTTGGTAAATAGATTAATTATAATATTGAATTAATAAGTAATATATATTAAAAGTAGTATATGTTAATAAGTAAACAAAAATAGGTTAATTAATAATTAAGGTTAATTGATAAGTAAATTAATAAGTAATAAGTAATATTGGGTAAGTAATAATAGGTCATATTAATTAATAGGTCCATGCATATATGTAATAAGTAATGTTAATGATAAGCATTAATGATACCATTAGTGCATAAGGTTTATAAGGTACATAGTATAAATAATAATATAACATATGGTCTTAAGAATAGTAAATTAATACTTAGGTTAAAGTATGTAGGAATGTAATTAATAGCCTAACCTATAGTATTAAATAGACTAGGGTTTTATATGTAACTAAGGTTTTAGATTATTTGCAATATTTAGTGAGGGTGGACTAAGTACTAAAGCTAGGCTAGGGAAAGAAACTAAAGGACCCCTAAATCAAAGAACCAATTAAGTGAAATAGAGAGAGGAGATGGGGAAAAAGCAGACATGATTGTGCAAACCTTATCTTCTAGGACTCCTTATCTAGTTTATCAAGGGAATATAATTGTTGCTTACCTCTAGGCCACCATCTCTGTTCATAATTTTTGTATTCTTGATTATTTCAAGGGCCTCTCTAAAGCGTCTTTTGTAGTAGTGGTCTTCTTTAGCCAGGATTTTTGTGTCTTCAAGGCACACATGATGCTTAGTTTTGAGAGAGTGTTCTGCTAAGGCAGAGGTGCAAATGTGTTCATTTCTAATGTCTACTTCATGTTCCTTAATCCTCACTTGGAACGATCATTCAGTTTCACCAATATAACATTTTCCACGGGAACAAGAGATAGTTATCAAGGGTTTAAATGACATTGTGATTTCATTTCTTTTCAAGACCTTAGCAATATTTTATGTGAAACCCCTGATGTAGGGAAGGTATTCCTTCATGTTGGTAGTCAAATTGTTTTGAGGTCAAGTCCTTCTCTCTTTCTTTTTCATTACATTTTTTATATCATTATCTCTATAGCCTATGCTTCTGAAAACCTTGGTTAGGTGGTCTATTTCTTGTTCAAGATGATCCTTGTCATATATTCTTTCTACCCTTGTGGATAGAGTATTGAGAACCATTATCTTCTAAGAAGGGTGGTGGTGAGAGTTCGTGTGCAGGTAGCTATCTATGTGAGTTTTATTTATGAAGAATTTGTGATTGAGTGTTCCATCCTTCTTCCTGGTGACTATTACATTCAAGAAAGGAATACTTTCATTTTATTCCAGTTCCATGGTAAATTTTGTGTCTTGACAAATTCCATTAAGGTGTTCGAAGAATTAGTTCATTTCTTTGTTTCCATGAATCCACTTGATGTTGGTATCTTCGACATACCTTTTCCATCTAGATGGTTTTAGGAGGTATGATTCCAACACTTTATTCTCAAACTTTTCCATGAAGAGGTTGTCCACAATCAGGGATAGCGGGGATCTAATGGAAACCCCACTTATTTGTTTGAAAAAATATCCTTGGAAGCTGAAGAAGGTTGATCTAAGACAAACCTCTACTAATATATTTTTTTCAGGGTCTGCCACTTCATTGATAACTTGGATAGCCTCATTTAATGAAATTTTGGAGTCCTTGATTATATAAGTTCTCTCTCTATTTTCTATACAATGTATTTTCCATTGTGTATTTAATTATATCTGAGATGTATTTTTGTGTGCTTGTCTGATGGTTATTTTTTCTGCATAACACGTTGCTTATTTATTTCATGTTGTAGAATGGATCTTGATTAATGCATGTGAGTCTTTCATGCTTATTTTTCTAATTAATTATTATCAGAGTTTGAAATTGGTTCAGAAGCGAGTCTTGAAGTAGCGTTCCTATCCTGTGGGTGGCTGGGTATGTTACAATTAGGTGTTTCTTGTTCAGGATGATCCTTGTCAAAGATTATTGCTACCCTTGTGGCTAGGGTATTGAAAACCCTTATCTTCTAATAAGGGTGGTGGTGAGAGTCTACGTGCAGGTATCTATCTATGTGAATTTTCTTTCTGAAGACTTTGTGACTGAGTGTTCCATCCTTCTTCCTAGTGACTATTACATCCAAGAAATGAATAATTTCATTTTATTCTAGTTCCATGGTAAATTTTGTGTCTTGCAAAATTTCATTAAGGTGTTAGAATAATTCATTCAGTTCTTTGTTTCCACGAGGCCACTTGACATTGGTATCTTCGACATACATTTTCCATCTAGAAGGTTTTAGGGGGTATGTTTCCAACACTTTATTCTCAATATTCTCCATGAATAGGTTGGCCACAATTAGGTATAGAGGGGATCCCATGGACACCCCACTTATTTGTTCGAAAAAATATCCTTGGAAGTTGAAGAAGGTTGATCTAAGATAGACCTCTGCTAATATAGTTATTTCAGGGTCTGCCACTTCATTGATAACTTGGATAGCCTCATTTAGAAAAAAATTGGTAAAGAGGGACACCACATAAAAGATAATAAGAATGTCCTTTGGTTCAACTTTATCTTCTTTAATGAGTTTCACAAATTCACTTGAATCCTTGATGTAAGAGTCTGTGTTTCCAACTAATGGAATCAAGATATTTTCCACATACTTTGTGAGTTCATTGGTTGGTGAGTCGATTGTGTTGACAATCAGTATAAGAGGAACTCCTTCCTTATGTATATTAGGGATTCCATAGATTCTATGGGTGATTAGGCATCTTGGAGTGAGTCACTTATTTTCCATTTCATCCAAGTTGGAGTCTTTTATAACTTTCTTGACTTCTTTAATCACCTTAGATATTGTGTTGCTACTCATCTTCTTGTAGCTTCTAGTGGTGGTGAGGTGCTCCCTCATTTTATTGTTGTAATCTGTCCTGAAGATGAATCAAGTTTGAGGATTCAAAACATCGATGAAAATATGACTTCAACTATGGGTAATCCAGAAAACCTTTATGAAATTCCTATAAAAAGTTTCAACTATGTAATTAGAAAACACAATTTTTTCTATAGATCAACTAAAGAAAGTTCAACATATTCAATTCAAAATATCATTTACCTTCCAAGGCCAGATCGTGTCTTTCCTTCATGTCTCAATGAAATCTCCTGTTCATCCTCTAGTATATACTTAAATTCCCTCTCAGGAATGGAAACAGGATGATCATACTTAGGGTTTTTGACCAATCGACTCTTATATTGATCTTTGACATATTTCAAATATGTAACCGCCTTCGAGGTGATATCTTGTTTGTTGAATGAATCACCAAACATGTCGACCAAATGGTTAATAAGTTTTTATTTCAATTTTTTTTCTAAGAATTCCACTGTGTGCAAATGATGGGCCCAAAAATATCTAAGGCCTTGTCATGCAAGGTCCTGTAAAAAATGTCATTTCCTGTAAACAGATATGATAATTAATTTAAAACAATTTGAAAGATGCAGTTTTAAATATTTAAATAAGAGGAATCAACTAAGATATTAATAACTACCTAGAATTTGTGGTGTCTTCAAGGGAACCAAGTTTTCGTCCATTAAAAGTTTAACGAATATTGTTCTTGTTCTTTGAACATGCATTTCTCCAGGATAGAAGTGTATAGACTCTTCTTCATGACATTTTCCATCTACTACACCATCATGTGCGCCATGGTCTGGCGTGAAATATGAGGGCGTATCATAGGCCCCAGGAGCTATAGTCATTTGAGCCACAAACAGAGAGAAAAATAGCCTCGAAGGTATGTGGCTCATTCCAAGGTGTTGTGGGTTTTGTGCACAATTTCTACCAGCAACGTCCCCATGACCAGGATATTGCGTCGGTTCCAAATATTTCTTGTAACGTACCCAACCACCCTTGGGCTGGTCACGCTACCTCAAAAACTATGTTCAAAATTGATTTCGAATTATGATACTATTTAATTATTAAATAACCATGAAAGAAAACATGATAACAACTCATGCAGTAAATATTCATGCTACAGTATAAAGAATGTTTAAACATGTCATGCATAGAAATAACCAACAAGTATGCGTGTTATAACATACGAATCTCAGAGACAATAATTCATACACAACGAAAATAAATATACATCAGAGAAACACATGACATAGAGAACTTATTTTAATCAAAATGGTTCACCAACTAGCCACAGACCAAGGACGTTCCACCCAACCGTAGAAACTATTGTTCCAGGTATCAACAAAGATGTCACCCACGAGTTAGGGCTATGAATCCACAAGGACAGTTCTAGGGTGTCACTCAACTTCCTCAAACTAATCAACACTTAATCTTTCATAGGTTCCTCAACACACAACAATCTAAATTACACCATCTCTCTTCTCTCCAACCTACAAAACCAAAGAGAATGGACCCCCTTCTCTGCCACACAGTCCCTCAGGTTTTCCACCTCCTTCCAGGGCTCTAGTGAATTTGGTCAATAATATCCATGTTATGACTCTCAGTACTCGCAATTGTGAATAAAATTTATTACATGCCAATGCATCTCAGGCATACATGCATTAATTCATGGTTGGAATACACCAACAATCACTACTTCCAACCAACAATGGATTCTCTCCCAACCATTAATTTTTACTTCCCCCCACCAAGATAAAGGATGAATGAGAAATAAAATGAATGAAAGTGTGAAAGTGTGTATGGAGAAGAACCCACAAACATCCCACAAGATGGGTTTATATATTTACTTGGGAATAAATAATGATGCAGACCCCCTACCTCAGCAGGGTCTTGCGACCTCCCGGTCTCTAGATCGTTCTTCTTCTGAGTTGAATTAGCTCTTTAGGATCTTGTTAGAACCCTTCAAATAAATCCACAGGTCCCTTGGAAACCCCACTTGTGCGAACGAGCACTAGGCGCAAGCTTCACCCTCACACAACCACAACTGGACTTGGCGTAATCGCCTTTCGCAACTCACAACTCGTGAGTTCGTGGGTCTAAGACCCTCAACTGCTCTTTTCCAAACTCCCAATACCTGAGATGACGATACATATATAGCCCCTTCTTTTCTAACACCTCTACGAGTGACCACCGGCTAGGGCCTCGATCTAGCACTCCTCTCGCAACTTCGAGACTCCGCGACTTG
>SNQJ01S0089814.1:0-16097 GCA_010110895.2 Picea sitchensis | reverse complement strand
ATGAGGAAAACAGTCCTCCCTAGCACCTCCCTTCCACCCTGAAATATAAATCTTTGCTACTGAAACTTATTACAGTGATATAATGTTCAACAATGGCTTACCAAACTCATCACTGTTCTATTGCATTTCATTGCTCTATCTGCCTCATTGCCTTCCTGCACACATGACTTGTGCTATCTGTTCTTCTACTTTTTATGCTCTGTGCACCATGTCCATTCATTGCACAGTTTCTCTTCTATTCAATTCAACTACTGCACTCTCCTCCTTCTTCACACATGAATCACCTTCAAAAACAATAACCACAACAACTCCAATAGCAACAACAACCCCATCTCTTCTATGTACCATGTACTTATAGCTTCTGTGCACCTTGTGCATGCAATGCGCACAATACCTCTGCATACTCACACTGCACCGATATCCTCCACCTCTCGAGTGCTCTGCTTGATCATCATGGTAACTCTTCAACTTCTCTGGCAGTTTTCCCACGCGTTTAGCATCACTGGGTGTTATGCTAAGATTCCTCAGCCTCTCTGGTAGTTGAGACTCTTCATATTCTCTGCTATAATCGAGCTTATCCTTTCCATTTCATTTACAGGCTCCAACCCTCATCCAGCTGTCAATTTCCTCCACGAATTGTCTTCATTCCACTGGTAGATTCCTTGTAACTCTTCACCTCCTCTGGAAATCACACAAAAGTCTCTTCGCATCCTCTGGTAGAAACCATCAATGGTTTCTAGCAGTTACACTGTGAGGATCAATATTATCCCTCTGATCATGCTCATGTTCACCTCCATCATTGGATTAACTGTGAAGGGTATTGTCGTTATTTACCCATTTCGAACTTTCACAATTCAGAGATTCTGCGATGAGACATCTTGAGTCTCCATGTCACGAGCTCCAAAAAGGAGCTTAGCTGCTCTAGCTCCCTCCTCTACGTGACCACAGGCGGTGACCACCGGTTACATCGACAATTCACCTTTTTGGTATTTCAGCATTTGTATGATCCAATGTCTCAACACTCCTAGACACAATCCCAAAATTTTTGAGGCAGAGCTCATATGCACTAGGTCCTTCCTCCATGTGACCACACGCGGTGACCACAGGCTGTGCTAAAAGGTGTTGCAAACTCATGATCTTCATCGACCTTGATCGACAATCCATGATCTTGATGAATCAACAGTCCAGATCTTTTCGCAATCTCGCATCTCACTGTTCCTTATATGGAGGTTCTCGTCACTCCAAGTCATGATAGGTGAAGCTCCGACATGGAGCTCAAATCAATGGTCCACGTTCTTGGTGATCCGACGGTCCTGATCTTTTCACGATCTCGCATCTCGTTGTTCCTTAGATGGAGGTTCTCATCACTCCAAGTCGTGATAGGCGAAGCTTTGAGATGGAGCTCAGATCAATGGTCTAGGTTCTTGGTGATCCGATGGTCCTGATATTTTCGCGATCTCGCATCTCGTTGTTCCTTATATGGAGGTTCTTATCACTCCAAGTTGTGATAGGCGAAGCTCCGAGATGGAGCTCAGATCAACAGTCCACGTTCTTGGTGATCCGATGGTCCTGATCTTTTCGCAATCTCGCATCTCATTGTTCCTTAGATGGAGGTTCTCATCACTCCAAGTCGCGATAGGTGAAACTCCAAGATGGAGCTGGATCAACGGTCTAGAATCTTGGTGTATTGACGGTCCATATCTCTTTGTGAATTTGCATCTCGCAGTTCCTATGATGAAGGGTCTCATCACTCCAAGTCACGATAGCCAAGAATCCGAGATGGAGTCGGATCAACGGTCAAGATCAAACCTTGATTTGATGGCTAAGATCAAACTTTGATCTGATGGCTAAGATCAATCCCCGTTCCTTTGACTTTCCAATCAGCGACATGACAATCTTTCACCACGTGTCCTATGGCCCCAATGGTTCAGATCTTGTTGTGATTTTGACACTTTATAGGCCTTCTTCATGCTTGATCAACGGTCCACATTCCTTGGTGATATGATGGTCAAGATCATTTCGCGATTTCGGCATTCCTGTGGTATATTTTCTTGACTCTCCAAGTCATGATTTGCGAAACCCCGAAGTGATGTAAACCTGCTGACATCACACGTGGATTGACATGTGTCGAATAACTGCCACATGTCACTCTGATTCATGACTTACACGTGCTTGAGATGTTGAACCAGCTTGACACTTTTCATTGCCTGGTTGTGCCACGTGTTCTTAGCTGA
The DNA here is from genome assembly GCA_010110895.2 of Picea sitchensis. Classification (NCBI taxonomy): domain Eukaryota; kingdom Viridiplantae; phylum Streptophyta; class Pinopsida; order Pinales; family Pinaceae; genus Picea; species Picea sitchensis. Next base: position 13,863 of record SNQJ01S0089814.1, on the reverse strand, counting down.
CATGGTTTGCTGACGTGTTTGTTTCGGGATTTCGCATTTCACGATTTCGGGACTCATGTTGTAAAGAACCTTGACATTTGCATCTCCCGATATCTAAAATCCCGATAGCCAAAACTCTGAAATGGATTTGGACCACCGCTTCGATCGTGCACTTTAAAGAACGTGCAGGTTCTTCTTGATCCAACGATGGTCGGAACTTATGCTCAAATCTGATGCATGAGATATGTCCTTCTCTTCTGTGCATTCTTCTTGTCTATAATCTGATCCGATGGTCCTCCCTCTTTTGGGAAATTAAATGGGATCCAACGATCACTGACCCTTCTCCTCCCAATCTTAGGCACTGCGTTCGAATCTGCGTTAATTCCTCCTGAGCTTACTTTGTTCTTGTTTTGCCATCGATGCACACTCTGATCCTACCATCAATGACAAGATTCACTTTACCTGTTAAACCTACCAACAATCCTTTGCACTATCTCTTCTGAACTTATCGAGCTTGCTCTGCAGCTTCTTCCTAAAATACTTCTGATGCCCATCTGTTACATTCTTCCTATACTCATGCCATCTTCACTTCTATTCTTGCCATCAATGACAAGCATACGCTGCCTGTTAAACATTTTCCATCAATGACAAGCATACGCTGTGCTGTTGTAGCATTGAACCCTAGGTCTGCCCCTGTGCCAAAAAATGGTTCCGTTGTCAGGACTTGAAAATGTGATTGTTGGGAACTGAGGAAGAAGAAGCTTTGTGCGAATATCTGACCCGAAACTATGAACACTCTGTGCATAGATATGTTGCCCTAGTGCACAGTACTCTCCTTGGATTGTGAAACTCTGCACTAAGAAGAGAAGTTTGATCTGAAGAAAAGAGGTAATATCTTGAAGCCTCGTGCTCTAAGAAAGGTAAGAATAGTGAAAATTTTTAGACCTGGAAGCTTTGTGCTCTACTGAAAGCAAGATTAGTAGAAATTTTTGTTTCAAGAATATGGATCTAGTTATGTTTGATAAATTTTATCCTAGCCTGAAAACTAGGGCACGACTATATGAAATAAGGTTTGATATGAGTAGATCTGATAGAAATAATGAAAGATATTTTATTCCTATGCATAGAAAGAATGTTTGGACTAACAAATGAATGTAGGATCCTAGAAATATTTTTTTGCAGGTTAGCTACCTTAATCCTAGTGCACAGTACAGGAAAGGTTGGGGATCATTTAAGAGAAAGAGAGGATTGACTCTTTGTTACAGTTGTAGAAGACCAAGACATCTTGCTAAGGAATTCCCTGGTAGAAGACCTAGTTGTCTTTGTTGTAAAGCTATGGATCATGAAGTTCTGGATTTCACTAGGATGATTGATAAGGTTGAAAGAATGAATATGAGACAAGAAAACCCTAAGGAAGGTCAAGAAACTGAGACCATGGTAGAGCCCCAAAAAGAATCAGAGACTGTACTATTGCAAATGAAAGAAATGTTGAATGATCACAGAGATATCAACTTACCAAAGATCTTCAAAGAAAAAGAATGCATATAAAAAAGAATAGGAGACTTCGACATTGACTGTGTTTTGGATGAGGAAACACAGGTGAATATTATGACAGAAATAACTTGGGAAACTTTAGGAAATCCTTCTATGATTCCTTCATTGGGAGGAATAGGATTATTTAGAGGAAAGCTGATAAAACTACGTGGAAAGATTACCTAGATATCTATGAGTGCTCATTTAACTTCGACAGAAGAAGAGTTTGATGTTGTTAAATTTATTGAGAATAATGCCCCATTTGCTATATTACTAGGAAAACCTTGGATTGAAAGGGATCAAACTAGAAGAAAAGAAAAGGAATTCTTAGAGTAGAAGAAGCAAGAATTAAAAGATTTCATGACTAGGAGGATCGCACACTTGATTGAAGAACATGAGAACAGATCGAAGCTATTTAGAACCGAAAACTTGGATGTTGAAGTTGAAAGAACACAATAAAACTCACAGAATACTGAAGCACCTACCCTAGATAGAGAAGAAGTATTTCCCTTGAATCCTAGGAAATAATCTCCACAACGCGAAGTTATTATGCCAAGAGAAGATAAGAATCGGAATGGAAAGAGGAATACCGAGATGAAGCTCATTGGAAAGAAGTCTAGAAAACTAAGTAAGAAGAGATCAAAGATCAAAAATTTATAGAAGGTTCTAGAGGGAACTTCGTAGAAGGAAAATTTGCAAAACTGGAACTTCGTCGGGATAGGAGAACAATGCCACATGGCACTTCACCATGGCGAAGCACTATAGTCATTGGAAACAATATAACCATTAGACTGATGCCCTGAAAGGGTAGAACGACATTTATGGTCAGAAATCTCACCATCGGACCTTGGGACCGCGCCGTAATAGACAAAACTAAATTAATGAAGGCTTCTCGCCTGTTGGAGAGATCCATTGCCTAGTTATCTACTTATTCAGTTGAGCCTTGCAGCGAGAACACCTTTTCCAACCATGATTATTTGATCCTGCAGATCAGTTGGTTTCGCACAGTGATCATCTAGCTATCACCATACATCCCGTTGCATTGAGTAGTTACTCTTCAAACCCGAGATATTCAACCACGAACGTGTATGTCCAAAGAACTTAGCATAGTTGAAGAGTCTATGAAGGAGTTACTCATCGACCTCGTGCCTGAAAGAGTAATTTCTGAAAGGGTAATGTCTGTGGGTGTACAAGCGTCATCGACGAGAGGAGTGCAAGCCTCTTCGTTAATTGCTCGCAGATCCAAGCCATCTCGAGTCGTCACAAAAAAGAGAACCAAGCACAGAGATGACCTAGAAAATGTGAAGCTAATCCTAACCATATTACCTGAATACATCCCGCCTCTGGTCGGTGCGATGATTTTTGATAGTGTGCTGAGGGATTTTGATTGTACCATGGTTACTGCGTACCTCCCGAAGGGGATACGTGCAGTTAGAGCGCAGCAAGACAAGATCACAACATTGAAGTTTAGCGACTTCAACCTAGGATACTGAAAGAACCATAGTATGCTCGCCCCGTATAAATACTTGACCAGTACGAAGGGGAAGAACTTGAAAATAATCCCCTAGCCATGGACAATGAACCTCGCGTAGTACACCCTATTGAATGTAATGAAAATCCCACACTTTGGAAGGCACCAAGAGGTTAACGCATGTGTTAAGCTCTTGATCTCATGTTACCATGGAGGCTACTTATGTCTAGACTAATGTATCATGGTTGATCCGATGCTGATCCATAGGATCACTAGATTAAGTATGACAGGACCCGACCCGCAGGACTTCTATCCAGGGAAAGCCACAAATCGCACATTATCATAGAAGATCAAGGATACCTACGACGATCTTGAGAAGGGGACACGAGGCTACAAGGTAACTTCCATCCAGAATGGTGCAGTGCACCTAGCATACCAATTAATTGTAGGAAATCTAGTAAGGAAGAACATACCCATGCAGGTCACAGGGTTTGTCGTTGACCTCACATGGAAATGCATGGAAGGCCTACAGATGAACTGGGCGAAGTACCTAGTTAATCAACTGGAATTAGACTATCGCGAAGCACAGGATCAGGGCTATGAGTTCCACTTTAGCTGGCTCTTGATACTCATCGCGTTTATTTCTTGGGAGATGCTAGAAGGTGCAACCTTCCCGGACATTGAGTCGTTCAAAATGCTTGTTGTGAAGTTCACCACGCTTTGGTACTCGAACAATATGGGAAAACAATGGCAGTCGAAATCATTCTTTCACACATATTATCTCCAACTGATGAGGGCTATCAAAGCTGAACCTCGCATGACGCCAAAAACCCTACAGAGGTTCTGACCCCTCATGAAGTTCTGCGTAGATAGACACTTCATCTATATCACTACGTGAGAAGATGAGCATAAGGAGGAGCTTCAGTCATACTACAAGCTCACATAAGAGGACCTCAAGGAGATAACTAAGGACTGGTCAGTAGACCTCCTTATCCCTGCTAATCCTGCAGAGATGGCTGACCCCGAAATTGACAGCTCAGAGGCCACTCACAAAGAACGTGACACACCCGGAATGAGAAGAAGAAAGAAGACCGCAGAAGTCCAATACTTAAGTAGCAAATCAGAAAAAACCGCTTCAGTATTACCTGGCTGAGGGGGTGATGATGAAGTAGAAGAGATAAATGGAAAAGAAGATGAGCAAAAGCAAGGAAAAGTAACACCGCCTAGAGATGAGGCTGATCCCTTGAAGAAGAGGAAGATTTATCCCCCGAAACCCTCTTCCTGAAAGAAATCCAGAGCCACCTTGACCAAGATGAAAATTTTTCTCATGGTCGATGACTTTGACTTCATCATTGTAGCTATAAATGACACCTCGCGGGAAATCTTGCAGAAACATGAAGCCAAGAAAGAGGAGATGTACGACAGAATTGAGGTTGAGCTCTGAGGGGTACAGTAGGCCCTTCATTCCATTTACGCAGTTTCCACTATGCCCCTACCATCTAAAGAACTATATTTGGGAGATGAGCCAACCCAACTCTGTCGACTAGCTGATGCGATCGAAGCTCGCCTTGGTCGTGCATAGGAAGAAACAAAACAAGACACTCGGGCCTTGAAGCAAGTGCAATAAATAGTCGTAGAAAAATGTCGAGTTGTGGAGCAGGAGAAGGTTGCTCTCCAGACAAATTTTGAAGAGGATAAAGCACAAATTCAGCAAGAAAAAGAACAATTTCTCACAGATCAACTTGAAGTGAAAGATGCAGTGAACATAGCACTTCTCTCTATGACAAGCTTTGAGCCAAAGGTAGAAGACTGAGTTGAGAATCAAGTAGAGTATCTCGCAGAAGATATCCAACAGCTATAAGAAAGAATAGCAGACTTAGAGCTCTGCATAATGCCCGACACCCCACAGGATTTGAGGGATCAAAGAGATGCAACTGCTTGAAGTCCAGTTGAGAGAATAAAGGCCCTTGCCATGGAATGTAAACAACTAATTGATTGCAATGCCCAAGATTATGAGCGACTCACTGAGAATCTAGAACTAAAGGCACTGGAGTCACAGCTCCAGGAGGCGAAGCAACAAGTAGAAACAATAGAGGAACAGTTGAAGCCCCTATCAGTTGTTGAAAGGATGAAGCGATCCTAAGAACAATGCACTACCCAACAACAAGTCCATACCATTTAGAGCAGAGTCATGGAAGTAACTCAACGACTCTAACCAATATAGGACGAGGCTTGCCAACTATTCACAAAGATTGAAGGCAGAAGAGAAGAACCGGAACAAGTCATCACTGCAGCTGAACAACTCTTAGAAGGACCTATCAATGAAGTAGTAATCCAAGAGTTCGTTGAGCAGAAGGCCATGGCACAACAATAGGTCGAAGCCGATCAAGCCAAGCTCGAGGATTTTGAGGCATAATCACCTAGAGCAGAGTGACTCGGGATGAGTCATAGGTGATTTTTGGGAGCCTGTTGTCCCTTGGCCAAGTTTTGAGGATCCTTGGTCATTTTTGACCATTTTGGGACTTCGACGGGATGTCAAAGGTAGAGCGCAAGTTGAAGTAGATATTGTGGGATCTAGGCCCCTGTTTAGGGCCTTTTTGGGTTTTGGGCTTATGTAATGGGTATGGGGATGTCGGCCCATGGGTTTACCGATGCTTAGGCCTATTTTGTAATGTATAAATAGAAGTATAGGCGATGTAAGAAGTAGTGACTAGTGACTAGTAGTGACTAGCCAATTGCAAGTGTGATAAGTGCTAAGTGGTAATTTCTTTGTGCATACTGTGTGAGGCTTGTAGAGCTAAGTGCAAGTGATTGTAAGAGACTGTGGAATGCTTTGTGCTATAACTCAAGGACGGAGGATCTAGCGAGGTGCATAGATCTCCTGTCCTCTACGGAGTTGATTTTGTGGCTTTGTGCATGTAAGAAGATCGATTGAAGATAATAAAGAGGATAACGAGTTGGTGGATGTAGCCCCAGGGTGGGGGTGAACCACATATATCATGTGTTGTCAATGCTTTGTGCTTTTTGGATGTTCTTTTTTTCATTTGATTCAATTCTTAGTGCAATGTTAGATGATTGATGAATATGATATGATATCTTAATGCTGAATAATGTGAATGAATGCTAGATCTCATCTCTATTGGTATGCTTAGTGCTTGAATCTATTGGATCCATGTAAATTTTGCGTTGATCTGTTGTCAGGGTTTAGCTGCATTGTGAACTAAGGCTGAATATTAACGAACTGTAATAACTAAATTCTTTGTTAAGGTGTTACAATCACAGATATGTGTCCTAGCTAAGGTTGCATACATATGAGTCCTGCAACCACCCCTGCCTCTACCTCAGGTGAGACATCATCTGCTTCGTAGGTGTTGCCGAAAGGGCCGATAGTTAAAGTTTTGTTGGTGTGTTGTTGTAGTGTTGAACCCTAGGTCTGCCCCTATGCCAACATGAACTATGGCAGCAAGCTCCAAATCATGTGTGGTGTAATTCCTCTCATGTTATTGGAGTTTTCTAGACTCACAACCAATGGCATGTCCATTTTGAGTGAGGACTACACCATAAACCTTCCTTGCATGCATCTGTACATACCACAAAATTCTCATTTGGGTCAACAATATTTAAAACATGTGCACTAATAAGAAATTCTTTTAGAAAATTAAAATTCTTTTCACACTTTGTTGTCCATTCAAACTTGATTCCCTTCTTTTGTAAAGAATTTAGGGGATGATCAATCTTAGAGAACCCTGTTATAAACCTTATGTAGTATCCGGCTAATCCCATAAAAGATTTGATTTATGAAACATTCTTGGGTGTTGGCCATCCTCTTATGGCTTCAATATTTGATCTATCTACTACTATACCTTGTTTTGAAATAATATGACCCAAATAATGGATTTTTTCTTGGTAAAAATAAAACTTACTAAGATTGGCATAAAGCGTATGTTCCCTTGGCACTTGTAACACCAACCTGAAGTGATGTTCATGCTCTTCCTCAAACTTAGAATAAATAAGTATGTCATCCAAGAACAAAATGACAAACTTATCCAAATAATTTTTAAATATGTGATTCATTAAGCACATAAAGACAACTGGTGCATTGGTCAGTCCAAATGGCACCACTACAAACTCATAATGTCCATACCTAGTTCTCAAGTTTGTCTTATTGATGTATTCTTTCTTGATTCTTACCTGATGGTATATGGATCTCAAGTCTATCTTTGAAAATATATTTTCTCCTCTTATCTAATCACAGAGTTCATCAATTCTAGGTGGAGGGTATTTTTTCTTCACAGTGGATTTATCAGTTATTTAAAGTCTATACACAGCCTCAATGTTCCATCCTTATTTTTGACAAAGAGTATTGGTGCTCCCCAAGGTGAAAGACTTCGACATATGCACTCTTTCTTCTGTAACTCTTCCAGCTGCATTTGTAATTCTTTCAATTTAAGTGTACTCATTTTGTAAGGTGTTTTTGATACTAGGGAATCTCCAGTACTAAATCAATAGAGAAATCTATTTCCCTCTTCAGTGGAAATCCCGGTATTTCTTAGAATACATCTTCAAAATCTTGCAATACTAGAAAATATTCAAGCATTGGCCCTTTTGTATTTTATGGCTCCTCCACATGAGATACATACAATTAACATCCTTTCCTCAAACATTTCTTCAACTATAAAGATGGAATCTCCCTTATATAAATGGGTCTTGGAATTCCTTTCATAGTGCTTTGTTTTCCTTATTCATCAATACATGTAAAGGTCTTGTTACAACAATCTAGGACAGCATGGTGTTGGTCCAACCAATCCATTCCAATTAGGATGTCATAAGATCCTAATGGGATTATATTCATATCAGCAATTGTATTTACTCCATTAACATTTATTGGACAACTTATGACAACCACATTGATCCTTCTTTTGGTTCCAATGGCTAGCGAAACCAAACTTGACTTTCCTAGCTTAATTTTCTCCAAATATAATATATCCACTATTTTAGGATCAATTTAACAATGACTTTCTCTTGAATCAATTAAAATGGCAACAAGATAATTAATGCTCTTACCTTCCACTTCAATCATATTGGACTGATACTCTTCTCGTCGATATTCTAAGGCTGCTTATATCTTGCCCATGTCCTCCACTGTTGTAGCCTCTTGGATGTTGTGCATGGTATTCACTTTATCTCCTTTGTGAGGGAAATCCTTGTATAGGTGATTTTCCTTGCACCCCCAACATTGGATTGGTGGTCTTCCACTTTTCCCCAATGAATCCTCTTTCTTGGATTCATCCTTAGCAAACTGATCTTGATGATTTTTATTAGGGTTGTTTCTATTGAAAGGAGGTTTGAATCCCTTCCTTCTCTAATCAGATTTCTCCTTTTTCTTATCCTTCCAAGATTTATGCATGGATTCTCTACCCTTTCCTTTCTCATGCACATACTTAGCCTTCCTGGTGGTCTCACTCAATGTCTTGGGCTCATCATATTGAATATTATCTTTATAAAATCATGGAAATCCACTTAAAAACCTTAGTATCTCCACTTTTTCATCTTTGATAAATCCTACATACTTCAGCAATCCCAAGAACCTCTTCTCATATTATGTCATGGTCTTGCTTCCTAGCCTTAGCTCAAAGAAATCTTGCATATTCTTGTCATAGAAGTGATCTAAAAGGTACTCCTTCTGAAAATATTTCTTGAACTTCTTCCTAGTGATCTTTCTCTCATTAATGTGCTCAACTTGTTTCAGTTCATCCCACCACATAGAAACTTTCCCATGTAAATGGTATGTGGAAATTCTTGCTTCTAGGTTTGAGGAGTAGTTATGCAATTGAAAATACCTCTTGAGTCCAAGAAGCCATGCTTCAACATCATCTTCCCTTTCTTTTCCACCATCAAAGGATGGTGGCTTAATCTTCCTCAACTCTCCTTGCAAACTATCCAATTCATGCCTTCTTCTTTGGTGCCTAACAAGAGACACTTATGGATTGCTTATGAAGTCTTCAGATGCATAAAATTTCCTTGCAGAGTAAGGTGGTGAGTGATGTCTATGAGTTTTTTGGAACTTATTGAATGAGTATCTCTTCTATAGTTACCTCTTCTTTCATGATATCTTTCTTCTTCATCATGCCTTAAGTTCGATCCATTCCTTTCTTGCCTATGCAATTGATTTCGGATTTTCATTACTTGAGCATTTATCTGAAATTTTTCTCTCATCAATCTCTCATTGTCTTTTTTGTAACTCTTCCCTTCTATTTCCAGGCTTCTCATAGTCCCTATTAAGGTTTCTTGTTCCTCTCTGCTCCTATACCCATTTGATTATGTCTCTACATTACCAACACTAATATTTTAACCTTTGGCTTATTTATCATGACTGAAGGCTCCATCTTCTTCCTCCATTTCTTGAATATGAATTATTAGCTTGAATTTATATGGTTATACTCCCTAATTCTGTAAAATGTGCAAGCAACCATTCTTTTAGAATTATGCATATTATAAAAAATTCCAAACAAAGCTACAGGTCCCTTTTCTCAATTCATGAAAATATATATCATCATTCTCGAAATTATAACAATTCAATGTTATTTTCCTCTAAATCATATTTCAAATGAATATTCCCATGCTCCAATCCATTCTATGAGTTTAAAGTTATGGCTTCTTGAAAAATTCACTTTCACCCTTTTTGTGCAAATGGGATATTGTAACGAAAATGGAATGGTTGTGTGCCAATCTTGTCAAATTATTCCACAGGCTCTTTAAACTAGTACATAATTCAAATTCTGCATAGGCACTTCCTTCAATCCACTTTTCTTGTGACCATGAGCTTATCCACTCTAAGTGATGTTCCTTTACCACTTTCATCTTTATTCTTTTACATAGGACCTTATTCGAAAATGTTTGCAGACTTGTTTACTTCTAGGTCCTTCGCACTTCTAATCAACCCCTTTACCTTATCATGAGACCGATGTAAGAAATAGGTAATATGGACTTCAGAATTCTTTCATTATTCCGGAGTACTTCCCGAAGTACACTTCACCGAAGTACTTATATTATCTCCACTAGTAGATCAGACAGTTGAGATTTAATCTCCCATTGACTGGACGATCTTGGCTCATCTGGAGGCTTCAACGAAATCAATGATCATGACTTAATCAGGTGTTGAGATGAACTATCCTTATTTATTTTGGGACTTTGACACTCTGGGAATCCAATGTATTACAACTCTCAAGTTGTTCAACTCCCCCAGATTTATACCTGTCGAAGTGGTCATAAAGTGATAATGACCGCTTACCACCAGTTAACACCTCCTCTTACACTATCCTTCCACTATATTAATCCAATGGCTATGACTTAATCAAGTTTTGAGATGGACAATTCTTATTTATTTCAGGACTCTGGGATATTACAAATCTCAAGTCATTCAACTCCCCTAGAGTTATTCCTGTCGAAGTGTTTATGCCATCCTTCCATTGATTGATCTAACAGTTGAGAAAAGTTCTAAAGGGATCTTAGATCGTCGATCTGCATGATTTTGTTACTCTGGGACTCCAGGATATTACAACTCTCAAGTTGTTCAAATCCCTCAGAGTTATACCTACCAAAGTGCTTACACCATCCTTCCACTGCTTGATCTAACAGTTGAGAAAAGTCCCGAAGGGATCTTATATCAATGGTTTGTGTGATTTCGTTTCTATGGCACTTCGGGATATTACAACTCACAAGTTGTTCAAATCCCCTGGAGTTATACCTATCAAAGTTCTTATGCCATCCTTCCACTGCTTGATCTAACGGTTGAGAAAATTCTCGAAGGGATCTTAGATTGATGGTCATCGTGATTTCGTTACTCCGGCACTTTGGGATATTGTGGCTTACCCTGTCCTTCCACTATAATCAATCAGACAGTTGAGATTTCACTTGAATTTCCTCCTTGATTCAATGGTCTAAGCTAATTCGTGGCTTTAGACATCAGGGATTCCACCCATTTCTAACTCATTTATTCCTGGAATGGTCAATGTCGAATGACCACAAAACTCATCAACCCAGTCAAATGGCTGAGGCTTTAATGGTTTGATCTGACGACTCTAGTTATACCCAAAATTTCTCAACTAAATGTGATGGCTCTCATTTATATGCCTTCTCCTGAAGCTTTATTGACCTGAGATCAAGGTCCTTTAGAGGTTCGATTCCTCTGAGACTCCTTTGGATTTACACTTGGATTCTAACTAAACCACAATCATTGATTTGTGCCTTCGATCAATGATCGACGATTGTCATATCTCCCGACTGTAACAGAGTTTTATCACAGTTTCAAAGGTGTTTCTATAGTTGATCTGTTGGAAATTCGATCCCAATAGAAATTCCTTAAGGCATTGCTAGTCTTGATATTTCCTTCAACCTTTCCAAATGTATTAACGGTGTGCTCTCTAATTTTTTGCAACCTAATACACTATCTCTCCTAATATTAGGATCTCAAAGACATATTATTTCTTAATGACGATATCATGTCCAATAGTTTCAGCCCATACCAGCTCGATGTTTCAACCAGAAACTTTGATACCAATCTGTAACATGCCCAGTCACCCCCGGGCCAAGCACGCTACCTTAGAAACTATGTTCGAAACTGATTTTGAATTCTGATACTATATAATTATTAAAGAAGCATGAAAGAAAACATGGTAATAACTCATGCAATAATAAATATTCATTCTACAGTATAAAGAATGTTGAAACATGCCATGCATAGAAGTAACCAACAAGAATGCATGTTATAACATATCTATATCAGAGACAATAATTCATACACAGCGAAAATAAATATACAGTAGAGAAACACATGAAAAATAGCACTTATCTTAATCAAAATGGTTCACCAACTGGCTACAAACCAAGGACGTTCCACCTAACCATAGAAACTGATGTTCTAGGTCTCAACAACAATGTCACCCCCGAGCCAAGGCTATGAATCTGCAAGGACAGTTCCAGGGTGTCACTCAACTTCCCCAAACCAGTCAACACTCAAGATTTCACAGGTTCCTGAACAAACAACAATCCAAAGTACAAAATCTCTCTTATTTGCAACCTACACAACCCAATATAATGTACCCCCTTCTCTTCCATGCATTCCCTCAATATGTCCACCTCCTTCCAGGGCTCCAATGCATCTGGTCAAGAATCTTCATGCTGGGACTCTCAAAAATCACAGTTTCGAATAAAATTTAGTACATGCCAATGCATCTCAAGCATGCAGGCATTAATTCATGGATGGAATACACCAGTAGTCATTACATCCAGCCAACAATGGCTTCTCTCCCAGCCATTCCTTTTTACTTTCCCCCACCAAGATCAAGGATGAATGAGAAATAAAATGAATGAAAGTGTGAAAGTGTGTATAGAGAAGAACCCCCAAACATCCCATAAGATGGGTTTATATATTTACTTAGGAATAAAGAGTCACATGGCCTTCCCCCAAGAAGCTCATGTAACCCCTTCTCTCAATTAAGCAATTATGGGTAAATAAAATATGATAAAATGACTTAGCCCCTTAAGCCCCCTCTCTCATGGAATCATAGCCCCCTATAACTCTTGTCCTTGTCTGTCTTGCTGCCAACAATGTATTTTATTATTAATAATGATCATAACATTATATTTCCTAGGCATATTGTCCTATTTAATTGTTTGGGCACTCCAACCTTTCATCAAATAAACAAAATACATTATTTCATATGGGGACTCAAAATTGGGGTATTACATTTGTGTAGAAAGAAATGGTTTTTATTTTATCTCAGGTAAACATACGTATTAAAAATTCATAAATTAATATATGTCATAAATAATCTATTTTAAAAATGGTGCTTAGCGCATATTGATATATAGTCTGCTCTAAGTCTCTCATCCTTGTTGTGGTCTCCTTTGTAGGCTTACAACTAGCCAATTGAAGGAGTTATTTGTTTTCCTTTCACAATCCCTTTCTAATTGTTTCAATTGGGGCGAGGGAATCATATATTTCATCACCTTGATCATCGTGCTCTAGTGTGCTCATATGGATCAACAAATAAACAAGTTAATTGAATTATTGTCAACAATATTTTATATGAAAATGAGCACTTTATCTACTGCAAGTTGGTTGGTGCCTTCCCACAATCACCCTACCACATGTAATTTTTTTTTATGTCTTTGGGGTACAAGATACCATTTTTCAAGATAAAATACAAGTATAGATTTTAACCTACAATATGAATGGGCACTCAAATATCTCATAGAGGGAGGTTTCATACAAATTGAAAATCATTGAGTATACCTTATATATTTCCAACAGAAAGAAAGCATGTGAACCTCAAATTTCATAGAATATGAGGAGACAAGATATACAAATATGAAAAGAAGTGTGAATATTGGAATAACCTTAATAAATATTGTTTATTAAGAAAATGACTGGAAATTCACACATACATAACAATTAATTAATTTAGGAGAGATCTAGGATTCACACAATTTTGTATGTTCTGAAATTTACACTGAATATACCTTTGGAAGTTGATTCACATAGATGAGAGGCGGATTGTAACCATTAGGCACAAGCATCACAAGGTTGTCAAATATGAGTTGAAGCAAAGGATACACTAATTCTGCTCATTGGAAATTTGGGAGGACAATTTGAATTCATTCCTTTCTATTTCGATCTAACCCGAATGGACAAAATCCTTTATGGTTCTAGTGCAATTGGCATAACATTGTTGGAATTTGGTAGATTCAAACTTCTATAATGAATTAATGGCTAAATGCAGACCTACAATTATAAATCGGTGTTTCTTTGTTTGTCGTAATTTCATTGACACTAAATTTTATATGATTAGATAAAATTATTAAATATTAGAATCTAC
>SNQJ01S0089813.1:11820-33119 GCA_010110895.2 Picea sitchensis | reverse complement strand
CCCTCTTTGCGAAACAATCTACCAAAGCTCGATGAGCTGCTAACCAATCCATTCCAATGATTAGGTCATATGCCCCGAGAGAAGTAACGTATACTTTCAAACTGGTAGTACACACTCCCAGGTCTACTATACAATTATCGACACTAGGTCCTACTGCTTTTTTTTCCCCTGAAGCCATCTCGACTTGTTTAAAGTCATCGTGCTCGTAGGCTGCCAACCAACTCTTTTCTAATGCAGATGGTGAAATGAAACTATCTGTCGCACTAGAATCAAACAAAATCTTAACATTGATATGATTTAGCATACCTGATGACTCCACCACCGTGGATTGATGTTCGGCCTAGCAGTTATTAACTGCTGCGTAAATATGGTGGCTGCTACTTGTTCTCCCCATCGACGCCTTTCCTTCTCTATGCACGAACCTTGATTGTAACTCTGGACAGTCCCGCTCATAATGGGGTCCTTTGCATCTCCAATAGGCAATACGAGATTGAACCTGTGCATTGTTATGTGTCTGTCTTTGAAATGAGTTCCTTCCCTTGGAACCCCTGCCCCTACTAGTTGTTCCCTGCGATGGTCGTGGACCTGTCTGCACCGTTGGCGATGAACGAGATGTTGCACTCGCTGCCATTGAAATCCCTGTAGCTACTATCCTTGGCGCGAATCTATTACCATATGGAAGTGGCCTTGAGCCCCCTCCGTTAGGAAATGTCCGCGAGGCCTTTCCTATGAATCTAGGGCAATGTGGAAAGGTCGATCTTGCACCCCCAGCTAAGTTCATAAGTTCTTCCACGTAACGCGCATTTTCCACCGCTTCTTCTACTGAAGACAGTTTCCACATCTGTACCGTAGCTCTTATCCGAGGGTTCAACCCATAAATGAAGCGCTCTGCCTGTCGCTGGTCATTGTCCATATATGAAACGTATTTGACCAGTTCCATAAAATTGATCTCATACTCTTCCACAGTTCTGTTTCCTTGTACTAGGGCATGAAATTCCCCTACCTGTTGCTCCTCGTAGTACGCCGGTAGATATTTCCTCCTGAACCTCTCCTTGAAAAGTTCCCAAGACATTGTGTCTGGGATAAGGTGCAGTTGTCTTTCCAGGTTACCCCACCAGTTCAGGGCACTGTCCCTTAACTGAAAAATGGTGATCTTTTCCTTTGAATTGAACGCGTATTCCCTTAAGGCAAAACATCTTGTCATGCCTTCCAACCATGCTTCCGCGCATTCACTGGCGCGACCCCCGAAAAATTCCGGAAGTTTGATCTTTTTCAACTCTCGCGTGATGTCTTCATGTGGAGGTCCTCCCCCTGAATCCCTTGATGCTTCTGGATTACCCATTCTAGATGGTGGGGGTTCCACTTCAGTCCCTACCGGTTGTTGCCCCTTTAAAGTCTCGTTGATGGCTTCCAACGAGCGTAGTATGAGGGCTAGTTCGGGCGATGGTGGTGGTGGCACTGGCGGTGTTGGCGGTGCTTGCGACGACGCTCCCCTGCCTCGATTCCCTCGAGTCTTGACCATCCTGTATGCTTTGACCTGAATCCACCAAAGTTGTCAGGGTGAGTTCCAGGATGTTTCAAATTAGTACTACTCAAACTAGAAACAGGGTTAGGCGTAAGTTTTCTTTACTTGTCTGTAAACAGACATTACTCCATTAGGGGATTGGCTAGGTTAAGGTTAGGTTTAAGCATCTAAGCTTTGTTTCTTCACCCCTACGAAAATAACTATTGGTTCCTTTTCCCTGTAGCTACGCTAGCTTTGTGCCTTACTCGCCACTTCCTAGGCTTACTCTCCTAGTGCATATGCCACCTCATTCCCACTTGTCCTAGTCTGAGCCCTTTTAATTTACGCTTACAACTTGACTAAAAATGAATTCCAACCTTATGTTTATTAATTTACGCCGATATGTGTACACCTATAATTAATGATCTTTTAATCTTAATTAACCTCAAACCATTATCTGATGGCTACACATTGAAGATGCTGGCATATTATTAGTCGTCCTCCAAAATCAATGGGTCCGATTTATCGTTCATAACTTTCTTGCATTTATCAAGGAATCCATTAACATGTTTACTTTTTAACATTTACCTATCACAAAAAAAAATTGCTTTAAGGTTATATAATTACCGCGTTTAATGATTAAATAAGATTAGACCGTGGCATCTAAATAATTATCCCCCGTCTTCCAGCCGTGTTTCGGCATTCACCACCACTATGTACCTTTCGGCGTTAGTGTTCTTTTCAAGACGCCGCATTGAGCACATACGTCCCTTTGTGGGCTCCTTCATTTATGTCTTTGGCACTTGATAGCTTGGCATGTGGTCTTGAGTATGACAATTAAAATATTTAAATGTGAAATTACTTGTAAAAGAAACAACGCATGGCGCGTTGGTAGGGCGGCCATTGTCAAATCTTTGCACGGTGGAGAGGTCTGGGGTTCGAATCCCACAGACTTCCATAACTTTTAATCAATAAATTAAATTTATTAGTAATATAATGTTATGTTAGTAATATAATGTTATATTAATTAATGTTTAATTACATACTTAATTAGTTAATCCCTTAACCCATTAGTTAATTAGTTACTTATTAATTAATTACTAATTAATTAATACTATTACCAATGCCCTTTTTTTGAAATGGTATTTAAATTTAAAGTAAAAAAAAATGAAATTATCCATTTAGAAATATCTTAAATCCTCTTTTTTTTTATATATTTATTATTAATTGTTTATTACACGCTAAAAGTTAAATTTAAATAAAAAAAATAAAACTAAACAATAAAAATAACAGATTTTTTTTTAAACATGGGCAGTGGGTCCTCGCATGAGGCCCACGTGCCCCCTCCTTCCCGACGCTCATCCCACAACCCTAAAACCCTACACGCCTCCATTCAAACCCTAAACTCCTCAACCCTACGCTGCTTCACTTCTACCTCTCTTCATTGTGGCTGTTGTTTTGATAGAAAAACACAGAGCAAATGCAGCAGGCCAATGTCTAGCAGAGCGGGAGGCGTGGAAGATGGCACCGTGCATCTAGGCCGCTCAGAATGCAAACGCTCCCATCTCATCCGGCTGCTGCAACGTCGTCCACAAGTAAAACAACGATCCTGCTTGCCTATGCACCATCATGCTATCAAAACAGCGAAAGCTACAGGGATCGATCCCGCCATAGCCATGACCATTCCCATGCGCTACCAAATCTTTGACAGGCCCGTTGGTTACAAGTGCGGAGGTAAGATCAAACTAGATTTATCTTACATGTGCCAAACTAGATTTATCTTTCCTCTTTATCTTGATATGAAACAATGATGAAAAAAAAGATGTTGCTACTTGTTGACAACCTACACTTTGCCCTGAAGAAATGAAGAAGTGGTTTCCCTGCTTGCCTGCATACGCCTCTTTCGTCAAGGTACTAAAATATTTGTGTTTGAGTCTGTATTTTGGGGAAGATTTTACTATTTGTTTGGTGAAATTTCGATTATTTAGACGAAGATATAGGGGTGCCTCAACGGTGCCTCGTAAACTTCTTTTCTCATGATTCCTCAACGGTGCCTCGTAAACTTTCGCGGATTACCTTCCCGGACTGTCGGGTAGGCATCGATGGATGTTATTGAGTTCCTAGAGGCCCAACCTTGACATAATAGCCAGCAGTCTCAGTGCTGGACACAGAAACTAGAATCAGAGAGTTAAACAACCATATAACGGGGCAGATATTACATGCAGTGAAGAGAAAAACAACCATGATCGCTGGTTAGTGCAGAGAGATTATTTTTAAAAATTTCGCATTTCATTTAAAAAAAAAATAAGACACAGTCGTACCGGTATAGTATGGTAGAATTCCTACTGTGATCGAATTTCCATACCTAAAAGGTCAATACGGCCGAATCTTACTACCATGCTTTGAAGCTGCTGCAAGTACCCGCCTAACTCAAAAGAAATTGGCATTATATATTTTAACATTATTATTCCTTCTGGGCTCCTTCCATCAGTTTCATGTGTGTTAACTCGGGTGTTGGGCTATGAATTACAGATTGTGTTGCATGTTTGATCAACGCTCGCTTCCAGAACTTGGATATAGGGTTTACTCTTGCGGTAAAATTCTTATTTCGCTGAAAATATAGAGAATTTGTTGCTTATTTGCAATTTTTGCTACAATTTTTGATTATTTAGCTGAAGATACATAGGAGTAGCTGCTTATATACAATTTTTGCTGTGAAATTATTTTTATTTAACTGAAATATAGTGTACTTGCTACTTATTTGTAATATTCTCTATAAAATTATGTTTACTTAGCAGAAAATATGGAGTGCTGATGAGATTCGAAAACGCAGGTATGCAGGCGTACAGATTCTTCGAATGGGCCGAAAAACAACAGGATTACGGTTTATAACTGATTGTACAAGATTGTAGTGGTCACTGGGTAAGAAAATATTTATAGTTTATCTCATTATTTCTATTGATCTGGATTCTAAATGAAAAGGGAACTGCAGGATTACGCGCACAGCGTAGTAGTGGTCACTGGGTAAGAAAATATTTACAGTTTATCAATACTCCTTTTTTTTTGTTTTGTTTGCAGGTTAAGTGGAAGGGAATTTGAGTTGGGAACGTGGCCCTTAAGGCTCCAATGTTTCAACTACAGCTCTGATACCAAATGTAATAGAAGGATTTAATTTTACATCAATTTATTTTGATAAACTAAGACAGTAATTTCATAACACAGTAATTTTATAACAGTAACTTCCGTAACTCAAATTTTACTATGAATAATAATTTTTTTTCTAACATAATACATCAATGCATAAATTTTAGAGAATTACCTTAAGTCTGATGCTAGTAATCCTTCTGTTGTCCGCAGCTTGCTTCGTTCCCACTTCTTTAGAACACTACCCAAAATCGTCCTCCCTGCCGACTAGTTAGCTCCTAGCCCCAGGATATCAATGGATATCCTGGCCCTCCGAGCCCAAAACCCCCAGCAACCCCCGGTGCACTGTGTCAATTCCACTCCAAATTTCACTCTGCCAATCCCCCGCTTCCAAAATTCATCCCCAACTCCCGTAGAATAATACCCCTCCAACTCCTTTCCCCCCCCTTATCCCTCCTTCACCGACTTCCCTTCACTTACTCCCTTATCCCCACATTTATTACCTTATCCTCTTATTTAATGTCTTGTCCCATTTATTTAATGCTCCTTATCCTTTATTTAATGTTTGTTATCCCACTCATATACATAAGTTTTAATAAATTAAATTATCAAACCTATTAATTCTTTAGTCACATAATTAAAGAGTTGATTAATAATTAAATAACCATTGACAATTATGAACAATTAATTAATGATAATTAATTTAGTTAATTTTATATAAGAAACAATTTTTAGGATTATATTATTAAATTAATTATAATTAATAATCAAGGGTCGTTACAGTTGAGGACCAAATACGCTTGTGCTATATGTTCAAAGTATGGCCATTATACCCACCATTTCCCAGCTCTACCACGCTTCAAGCAGACATTAGCCATCATACGCCAAAACTTCCAGAGCAATCCCAATCCTGCCACATCCTCCTCAACAAATATCACTGACATCCGCTATGTCACCACTTCCTTAAATGAACGTATGAGATGCCTTTTCTCTCTCTGCGATTCATTAGCTCATTTCACATACCAGTGTCCTATGATACTTGCATACAGGCAACGCCACTTGACTCTGCTTCACCAACCTGTAGAGGTAATAATTGAAATTAGCTTGTCATTAGAGGTTCTTCATGTCATTTCTCCCTAACCCGAGGCCCTCCCAATGCCTCCATGGTTCTTAGATGACTTATCTAAGGATTCACCCCCCCAACTCTCTCGCTCATTCCCCTGCGGAGATTTTACACCCAACCACCACATGTACCCCTCAATACTTCAATATATGGTTTATGTTGAGTGAACCCTCACCATATCCTAACAATGTTCCCCTTGCTTCTTCACCAGGGGGCAACCACACAACCACTATCACCAAGATTACTCCTCACAACCCCTTGTATTTCCGTCACTTCCAATGCAACGAAGAAATAATCGAAGAGTTAAACCACCCAGAATCTCCCTGGGATGCGCTACACCATCGCGCACTCTTCTATCCATAGGAAGCCTCCATGCCTCCTAACCCAAACCCTATTTACGCGGTCGAAACCAAGGATTTTATCCCCTCAAGTCCTATCGACTAGTTCAAAAATCCTATTCCTACGCCTGATGCTTTTGAAGAAGGCAACATGGCCAACATTTACCCCACCATTAAAATCGACATTTCCATTACAAATGGCATTGACGAGGAAATCACCATTGGAGCTGCTTGCACTCCTCAGGAAATAACCACATATAAAGCCCTCTTCCAAGAATATAGAGATATTTTCGCCTGGTCATACACAGAAATGCTTGACCTCTATCCCTCTATTGTCGAACATCGCATCGACACCTGGCCTGACATTACACCAGTTCGCCAAAAACAGCGACAGCTACACCCATCCAAAGTCGTGTCTATCAAAGCCGATATTGACAAATTACGTGCTGCTAGGTTTATTTACCCCATCGCCTATACCTCATGGGTTTCCATCCCTGTACCCGTTAACAAAAAATAGGGCACTATCCGTGTTTACATAGACTTTCGCGAATCGCAATCTCAATCACACATGTCCCAAAGACAACTTTCCAATGCCTTTCATCGATCAAATTATCGACGACTGCACCGGCCACGAGGCTCTCTGCTTTATGGACAGATTCTCTGGTTATAATCAAATTCAAATCCGCCCAGCCGATCAGTATAAAACCGCATTCACTACCCCGTGGGGTACTTTTGCATATCGTGTCATGCCTTTCGGCTTAAAGAATGTCGACGCAACTTTTCAGTGGGCTATGACATACATCTTTCACGATCTGAAAAATATCATCCTTGCCTACTTAGATGACCTCACAACTCAATCCAAGAAATGCACCCAACATCTTGATGATTTACGAATCATCTTTCAACGGTGTCGTTAGTACAACATTTGCTTGAATCCTCTCAAGTGTGTGGTCTGTGTCACCACAGGGTGCCTCCTCGGTTTTATTGTTTCCAAAAGCGGTATTACCGTGGACCCCCTCAAAGTCCAAGATATCACTGAAATTCCACCTCCTCGGAATTTATGGCAACTTAAGAGTCTTCAGGGAAAAGCTAACTTTCTTAGATGCTTTGTCCCAAATTATGCCATACGCGCACACGGTTTCCTTCACTTACTACATCACGACATCCCTTTTCACTAGGATGAACACACCCAACAACCATTTGACGATCTTAAAACAGTGCTTTCAAATGCACCTTTAATTAGTGCACCTAACTACAATCACGACTATATCCTCTACATATCAGCATTATCTATATTAGTAGCCAGTGTCCTCTTCCAACTCGGTGATGATAATCGTGAACATGTCATTTATTACATTAGTAAAAACCTCTCAGGGCCACCCTTGAAGTATAAACACGAAGAGAAACTTGCTCTTGCAGTTGTCCTCGCAGTCCAGAAACTACGCCATTACATTCTGCTTCACACTACAAAGGTCGTCACAGATTCTAGCCCTATGCAGTACTTTCTGAACCATTGGCAAATTAATGACAAATTTTCTCGATGGATCATTATCCTTCAGGAGTACGACCTTGAGTTCTCAACACCTAAAAGTAAGAAGGCCCTCTTTCTTCCCAAACTTGTCATGGACCTCCCCTCTGACACCACCAGTACCCCCGTCAACACCGAATTTCCCGACGAACATCTCTTTTACATCACTTCAGATGATCCTTGGTACGACAACCTCCTCGTCTACCTACGAACTCAAAATTTCGGTAACCACCTTTCACGAGATGATCGTCATCGTATTCGCCATCAAGCCCCCTGCTACCTCCTCATCGGAGACATCCTATACCGGCGGGGCATTGACACCATTCTCTGTCGATGCCTGACCATTGATGAGGTTGATAGAGTCTTAAACGACTGCCACAGTGGTGCATGTGGGGGCCATTTGTTAGGCATATCCACTGCTCAAAATATTATCCGTGCTGGTTACTTTTGGCCTACCTTGTTTCATGATTTCATTCATGCCATGAAACGATGTGAGCAATGTCATCTCTACGCCAATAAAGCCAAGCTCCTCCCACTCTTCTTCACCCTTTCATTACTGTCGGCCCTTTTTGTAAATGGGGCATTGACTTTATGACTTGTAATCCCCCCTCCAGCAATGGCCACAAATACAACGTGGTCGCCATTGATTACTTCACCATATGGGAAGAAGCTATGTCCACTTTCAACAACACTACTGACACTGCAGCACGTTTCTTCTTTAACCACATCATATCCCGATTTGGAATACCCCTCCAACTCATTTTCGATCATGGTAAACACTTCGAGAACGAGATCTTCGTCGAACTCTCATCTCGGTTAGGATTCTCTCATGAGTTTGCCTCACCATATTACCCTCAGTCTAACGGACAGGTCGAGGCAGTTAACAAAGTCCTCAAGACCATGTTACAACACACGGTTAATAAACATAAAACCAATTGGCATCATATGTTATTTTCCATGTTATGGGCTTACCGAACGGCTATGAAAACAACTATTGGTTTCACACCATTTCATTTAGTCCATGGGGTTGAGGCCACTCTTCCCATCGAGTGAGAAATTCCCACCTTAGGTACTGCAATTGAGCTATTACCTAACACTTCTCCAATGGAGCAACGCTTGTTGAACTTGGAGTCTCTGGATGAAGATCGTCGATCTTCCTTACAGAACAATGAGGCGGCAAAAAAATGATCCAAGGCTACATTTTATCTTCATGTCAACCTTCGATCATTTCGAGAAGGCGACCTCGTCCTGGCTTACGATATCACTCATGATACCTTTGGCCACAGAAAATTCGATTCACTTTGGCATGGCCCATACATCATTCAACATTGCCTCACCAAAGGCGCATATATCCTGGCCTCTCCTGAAGGCCTCTCTCTCAAAGAACCCATCAACGGGTTGTATCTCAAGAAATTTTATGCTTAAAAGTAGTCATTCTACTTTAGGTTATTTATTTTCTAGCATTTTTAATATTTTTTCTCCTTCCCTCGCTTCTAAACTATCCTTTTTTCTATTGACAGATTCTTCCTCCACCATCTTACCACATCGGTTACGCCAACGGTGCTAGCCGTTGGACGCAAAATATCGCTTCGGCTGCTTGGGCTCTCCACACCTCCTCACATGAAATGCTCCATTCGAGCGGCATATGTTTGGGGTCAGCAACCAACAACCAAGCCAAATACATTGCTATCATTGGCCTCCTGGATGATGCCCAACATCATCATATTCATCACCTTAGCTTCTTCCTCGACTCTCAACTAGTCATTCTCCAGCTCAACAATGTGTACCGCGTCCGTGATCCTTGCCTCTTTCGCAAATACCTATAGGTTAGGATTTAATCTTGACATTTTGATTCCATTACATTTACACATATTCCACGACAATTGAATCAAATTACAGATAACCTAGCTAATATTGTGTTAGACTGGCATATATCACATCAAGCTACACATACATAAACATATAACAAAAACCTGTCACAGCATATATATAGAATAGACATCATCAAAACATTAACCGCAAACATGTAAACACCACATCAATCTCAAAAATATATACTCATGTATATATAAAGATCCACAATGTCATTTGAATGTTTACATACAAAAAATATATATACAAGTATTCACAGGCCAATGCAGCACCTCGGTACAAAATGGGCTCACCAACCTATATACAAAAAAATAGATATAATACATCTGAGCACCACTCACGGTGCCTCTAGCGCACCACCGCCTGCTCCTCCCTCTAGTGGTGGCAGCCCACCACCACCTTCCCTAGGAGGTGGCGGTCCCCCCCGTGTCAGCCCCTCCTGTCCCGGTGGTAGTCGACCGGTCGTCAGCGCAACAACCACTACTATCCATCGTACTATGGCTCGCCATGGTGGCGGCACCCCCACACACTGCTCCAGGAACGTCTCATCCTGGATACGCAACCATATGCCCTCAGGCACATCCTATAATACCATCTCCAGACGATGGTGTATGTCCTCAAAATCTGCTTTGTCCGCCGTCGAAGGTGCATGTGATGGCCCAACACTAGGGTCATCAAACCGGTGCCTCCTCATTTCCCTCTTAGGCTCAGCTGGTTGCACTGTGACATCATCACACCGACGTCTCTCTCCCCACGATGGTATCTCCGGTTCTCTCTGCAACTCCATCTCGTGCCTGCGAGGTGCCACATCTGCACATGCAAACAAACACCAGATAGTATCAACATCTCTATCATATACATAAGGCATTCTATCTCGAAAAAAACAAAACATACATATCAACATCATCAAAGCAACATACCTCGATGGTCAAAAACGTCCCCTGAAGGTAGCACCATATCTGGATCATCCCGGAAGTCAACCTCGACATAGGGGTACCGAAGTATCACTTGCGACATCTTCCGCCATACATGCGCTGCCTCCGCAGTAAAAAAGTGGCCACCCTCACCACCACCAAGATGCAGCAACACAGTCAACCACTGCCTCAATCGCAGCTCACATGCCCCAGGCGCACCCAATAAAATCCTTGGGCGCAACATCAAAACCCTCTCTAGGAACCAAGCCACCAGGATGGACCTGAAGGAAAAATCCCCCGTATCAGTGGACCGACAGTGGTCCAACTACGCCACCATCCTCGCATGCAGAGTTAATCCCCAAGTGAACTACTCACCAGCCAATACTCTCCCCAGCACCAACAACTGGCCCCCACTAATATGATGGGTTGTCAGTGACCCATATACTCTCACAATCATCGCTGCTATACAATGATGTGCCAGGGAATCTATAGACCCCACACTCACAATCGTCCCAGACATAAAGTTCAGACCTGAACAATATCTCTGGCCAACGGTCGCTAGGCCCAGATCCCTCGGTAGAATCGGCTCCGCCAATAGGGGAACTCCCCGAAACGGAAGCCCAGTCTAGAAATACACATCCTTCACCACAGTGAAGGGGATCTACTCTCCTCGAACAAGGAATTAGTGTAGCTCAGGACTCCACATCTGAATCAAGAACTGAAGGAGATACTCCTGTGCCCGTATCAATAGGCACTCAAAGAAATTTAGCATCCCACAGGCTGCCAAAGTCACTCTCACACCTGGGTCCTCAATCGCAATAGTGTCTCATAGCTGGGACCAATATCGCTCTTTCCAACCCACTGGCATCGTGCAAACTATCCACCTCTAGCCACAACAAAGAGTCTTATATCATCCCATGAGACCATCAAAAACATCACAAAGATCAATTTATACTCGTCAGCTTTGCCTCTACGGCGCGACTGTGTCCACCCACAGGCGTGCACACGTGCACTCTTGTTCACTACACACGTGTGCACACGTGCGCACCTTTTCACTACACAGGCGCGCACATGTGCGCACCTATTAGTTGCACAGGCACGCTCTCAAGCACGCCTATTAGCTGCACAGGCAAGCTCTCAAGTGCGCCTATTACGTACACAGGCGCGCACTGGTGCGCACCTGTCTACACCACAGCTGCGCACAAATGCGTCGTTGTACAACCGACAAGCACACACGTAGTGCACGCCTTTAATTCTCTCACTGGCGCCCCCATGCACGTCTATCCGGTGGGCAGGCACGCACGTGTGCACGCCTACTTCTGGATCGCCCGTGCACATGGGACCCACACCCACTAAAACCCTTTGTACGGCCCTCCGTACAGCCCCTGCCCAAAAAATGAAATCCTATTTCTATGTAGGATGATCAGACCACTAACCTGAAGCTCGCTAATTGCCAATCGGATGCCTCATCCTCCCTGAATATTCAAACTCCTCTGAAAACTGATCGTCCAGTCACTATTGCAGCAGGTACAAATGAGGTGGAAATGTGGGGCCTACAGCTATATATAGGCCTTTTTTCCAAACTTCCACTCACCATTCTGGGAGCCCACAGTGTTCTTTCTTCAATCTATCTTCATCCATGGGATCAACATCTTGTCATCTACATCACAACAGTCCTTGGGCCTCTTTTCATCTTGAGCCCCCGAGGTGCCTTTTTTTCATACCCTAGTTAGGTACACATGCGCATATTCACGCTTATCAAATACATACTCATATATTCGATTCTCTTCAGATATTGTTCACTTTAGGTATTTGGTTTTCATGTGTATAGGTACTTGATCATCACACATCAGCACAACACCTTCAAGTATATACTCAGCATTGGCATGTAGTCTTTCCCTCTGTATTGCACTTACATTTCTAGTCACACCCTCTGACATTTGCCTCTAGGATCCCCATTCCTGGCTCTGCATTATCCACACCTCCATTTGCATCTTCGGTACTATCACCTGGTAGCATTCTTCCCCACATGAGTTGTCCCATTCATAGCACCTTATGGCACTTCTGACACTCATGTTGTTTTTCAAAACCCTTTAGGGATGGGAGTCCCAATAGTCTTTCATCATGTCGCGAACCAACCACATACTCTTTCTCCTCATTTTTCTAGCTTTCCCACACAGACTCCTAGATTATCTTTTCACGGTTCTATTTTTTGACTGCACCTCCATAATATCATGAGCCCTACTTTCACCCACAATCAATTTACCCATTTGCAAATCTCCCTTCATTTCACCTACCTCATACAGAAACTCACCCATGGGGCCCCCACCCTTCATCAGTTTTCCAAGCAAATTATGCCCTACCTGGGCCACCCATATCACATTGGGGCACTCGTTTCTGTATTTGTACATTTCTCCCCAAAATTATTTTTTATTTACTATACAAATGCCTTTATTTCCAGTCATTACATTCCCTTTTTGTCATCACCTTTGGGCGACCTACTTTCCTTTTTTGGCCAACCGCAACCCATGTCACCCTTGGTTGGGGCACTACTTTTCATCCACCCTTGCCGACATCATACATATCTTCAGAGTACCCCACAGGTCACTTAGCACTACCCTCTGAATTTTTTCACCTTGTCCCACCTCTGGCACAACTTATCCCCAGTCTTGTCGTCCCCCTAACACTCGACCTCATTGAATGGTTGCGGTTGATTTTTCTCTCACACATACTCCAACCAAGGGAAGTCTCGAGTCTTCCCACATCTTGACTTTGTCCATGTACCTCTGCCACTTCCTGACCTCGGTAGATTTCACGAAGCCATTTTCTTCTGGGAGTCGCATCCCCCTTTTTGTCGACATCAACACCGTTTCCAGAAGGGTGACAGTATCTTGATTTTCATTATCCACTCAATGAGAAATCCCAAACGGCACAAGGTGAAACACTATTGCTCCCTGTTGTCGTTGACCCCCTTAACATTCGACGCCAACACTTTCTCATGTCATGGTGGGTCTTACTTTGCGACTATTGCAGTTATTTCTCTCATTTTCTGAAGACCTCTGAACTTGGCTGGGCTATCAATGCCCACATAATTGTTGCTACTTATTATCATGATCACCGCCTACTATTCAGAGTATGCTCATTTGCAGAATTGTCTTCTGCCTTTATCACAACCGCCTCTGAGGGTGTTGCAGTTGTCTACACCAACATTTCAGTCATCTTTTTTCAGAGTTACATGACACGAGCATGGGGCATGCCCGCCTCATTTGTACACAGTTTTATATTTTACACACCTCCTAGCAGGGTGGGTCCTACCAGTTCCTTTTCCCCTCCAACGGATCGCTCTAGATGATCCCACTATTGCTCTCTCTTACAACAACATTCTCAGTAGAAGAAACATTGATGGATTTCAGCTATATGTATGCTCCTAACCTCATCCATCAGGGGGCATCTGTTATCACTGAAATTTCTTCCACACATGGTTACAAGAACTCAGCATCGTCAAACAGTGATGAAGTCATTCATGGACCTAAATTAATACCACAACATTAAAAAAAGGTCAAAAACTATACAAAGCAGTGAAAAATTGAAGAACGCTATGTAGACATTGGGCACATGCGCACATGTGCGAAGCAGGAATGTAGAATTCACACACAGGCGCACGATGCACGACTGTTAGCAAATAAAATCCATGCACCTTCTAAACGACGCATTTATGAGAGTGGTCAGCCTCCCACCCCTTTATGGTTCAGCTCCCAAGCCGATTTGACCCTCAAATCCAAACTGGATCTGAGTGGTGGGCAGGTCAAAGACCTAAGAATGCCCTAAATGGCCTCTTTTCACACTACAAAGCAGTTAAACAATAACCCAAAGCAATGCTATAAAAAGCCATGAATGCACCTCATTTTCTCAAGGAATTCAAAGTAGTGTTATGCTACCTCTATTGTTTTGAGGACTCCATCCTTGTCAAGAACATATTGGCACCATTACATTGGACAATCCACCTCACGATTGAGTGGATTTGTAAAGAGTTCTTTCATCACCATTTTCCATTTTTGTTTGTTGTAATAAGAGCTAGCTAGTGAGGGTCCAAGAGCCTTCCCTTGGAGGAAGAAGGGAATCATAGTCCCCTTTCTTCTTGGTGCTTTGTTTTTACTAATAGATCAGCCTCAAACATGGGTGACATGGTTCTTTTGGTTCTTTTTGTTTCTATGTCCCTATGCTCATGAATTTAGTTTTGATTGCATCTCTTAGTTTAATTCTTAATCATAGTTTTTATTTTATTTCCCTAACTCTTTTCTCTACAGCTGTCCTGCTCAGCAGACCCAACTGAGCTTGCAAGCACCTCTGTTTTGGTCACCAAGGTGATGAAAGAGGTGAAACACAAATGAATCACAAGAGTACTGGTCACTCCATCAACCAAATCATCCAAACTAAACCATATCATAGAATCCATACCAAGAATTCCCTAAGCATTCACAACACATCAAACAATAGTATCCATCAAGACAATAATGTAACCATACTAGTGTCTCAATGATAGATCTGAGCCCATATAATGCATATCTGGAACCTGCCTCATCATCCAAGAGCTCGGCACTAGTTCAAACACAAGTCTTCATCATTCTATCCACGATACATGCCCTTTCCTCATACAGCCCACGTGTGCACGCGCATTGGACCATTACAGACCGTGTATACCTTAGAAATTAGGGTTTCTGAAGCTCCAAGACTTTTTTCATAAACATCTTCGATATTGATGAAACTTTGATGTGTCCATGATATCCTTCTCTCTCTTTGTTCCTCATAATAGATCTCCAATCATGCTCAAGGGATCCTCACCAATAAGAAGTTGTCCATCAATAATCCAAAAGATATTCTCACAAGAATCTCTCCATTGATCCACAAAAAGGATTATCTACAAGAGACCATAGCTATATTATTTATACTTTCACCCTCTAGGTTACTTTACCCACTTCCAGGACACTTAACCCATTTTCCTTATTTTAGGGTTAACCACTTTCCATAAATAGAAAGTTCTACAATATTTATCATTTAAATATTCCTTCTTGATTTTGTCACCTAATTTTATCATTTAAATAATATTTCTTGATTTTTTCACTTCTCTTTATTATTTAAATAATGATTTCTTCTTTTAGGTCACTTTGATTTCTTTGACCTTGGGGGCTTCAAGTATTCATATTGAGGTCCTCCAACTTCATAAGGCCATAACTCTCAAACCGGGAGGAGTTATGTGACATTCCACATACCACCAGAAATGGCATGACAAACACTATCCATCTAGGATAGTGTCACCAACAAATTCATTGATATTAATCTCATTATTTCACATACAATCATGGGTCCTCCAACCACAACTCAACCACAAAGTGTATTCACTTGAGGTATTTCACCATAAGGGGACCACTTTGGATTTCATCCATTTGGTAACCTTATCAGTCATGATAAGACAATAACGAGTCATATTTTTATGAAACAAACTATGCATCATCATGTATCAATGCCAACTCATTGATCCATATTCATCTATGCATCATATCAATGATCTATCTTTATCAATTATTTTTCACTTTGACATCTATCATTCTCATCAAGGACAATACATATACATTATTCATCAGTCATCAATCAATCAATTACTTGACATCAATCAATGACATCAATAAATCAAACCATTTGCATCAATGACACATGATCAAACAATTTCCCAAGTAATCAAACCATTGGCATCAATGACAACATGATCCAACAATCTCCCACTTTCGCATTGATGGAAATACCAACATTGATGTCAACACCAATTACCAATTGTTGATGTCAACATGTATATAAGGCATGCTCTACATCAATAGTCAATGTGACTATCTCTCCACATCAATCTCTCCCCATCAATATACATCAATCACATCAATGTGATTATCTCTCCCCTTTTGACATCAATGGAAAAGGACCATTCTCCTCTTGGGGTTGCTCCCCCTGCTTGAACTTTCCTTGGGGCTGCTCCCCCTATCTGAGTGCCTTTGATCTTCCTTTGAATAATCTCTCCCCTTTTTAACAAGGGATATCACTCTAATGTAATGTTGAAAATACATCAAACATACTCCCCCTATGACCATCACTCCTCCTATAATTATGCTTATGTGCTCTTTCTTCAAATATAGGGCTATTTTCTAGGTATGCATCTGATCAATATCTCCTCCTAGAATCATGGGAAGAATAATGACTCTCTGTAACGGTATGTCTCCCCCTATATTGTCTGCAATATGAGCAATATGCTACCATATGACAATCCTTGGACCTGTTCATGCATCAATCTTGTTCCATACCATTCATCATGAATGTCAATAATAAAAATAAAGAATCATGAACAATATATCAACCAAGTACATCATGTACCAAAATGTGCCCACAATGCACAACACCCATGTAAATCAACCATGTTAGGTATCATCCATGGAATGTATCAACCATATGCCTCTATAAATAGTCCAACATGTGCATCTACCAATATGCCAACAATGTGCATCCACCAATATGTCAACCATGTGCATCTACCAACATGCCAAACAAATACCATCTATGAGTGTACCATCATGCATCATCACTTGCACCAAGCAAGTATATCAACCATGCATCAACAAGATAAGACTCCCAAATGATGTACAACATGACTATCAACTCAACTCACCAACTACATGTCTCAATGTGTAGCCCAACCACATGGAAAATGCATGGACCATGATAACCAATGTTTGATTCCAATAATACATCATAAGATATATCAATGAAACTCAAATATGTACCAACCATGTACCCCTGCAGATTATTTTACATAATCCAATAGATGAGCATTTGATCAACATCAATCCATACTCATGGGTTAGTGCCATGCACCCAATATTTATTTTATATCATAACCTTGCATGATATAACTTAGAACCATGAAAACCTGCAAAAAACAATGTTAGAATCTGCAATAAACAATGTCAGAACCTACAACACAGATTTATACCATCACATCAAGTTGCAAGCCATGTGCATTGTCTTTTTCCCAAGGATTTACCACATATATGCGGCTTGCTCCACAACAGAGCGCGTGTGTACACACCTATGCAAGGTCAACCAGCATATGTACGCAGTTGTCACCACTGTCACCCACATATTCCTCAGTAGATGTCTTACTTAAGATTCCCTTCAATGTTTCACTCTGTTCTGGCTGCTCTGTCTTCTTCACCCACTTCTGTAGATGACCTTTATCCTCATAACTTGAGATCTAAGCATCGATATTTTCAAATATGTCTCCCTTTCTTACTTTATTCCTTCTTCTAGCCATGCTATGTGAAGTCCTCATCATGGACTTTCTTCTTGTGTTCCAACACTCCTAGAATTTGTGGCCAAGTCCACTACATTTCTATCATCTCATGGAGTTACAGTGAACAGTAATATGCCCTACTTTATCACATCTCCAACACCTTGTCATGTTATATAATCTTCCATTATATCTCCTTTCATAATATCTACATTCAAAAATTTTCTGACCATATCCATTACATGAATAACAATGCCCATGAAAAATGCTTTCATACCTTTGCTTTGGTGTCCCAAAAGTAGCTTCTTGATGTCTTCCTTGCTTTGTTCTTTTGAAATATTCTTTGTCTTGTGTATATGGTTGTTTAGCAACATTGTCTTCCTTCTTTGATGGATTTACCTCATGTTTCTTTGAGGTGATTTCTTCAGCATGTGCATCTTCTCCTTTGTATACAAGACCTGATTTATCACATGGTGATCTTTGACTTTCCAATATCTCATCCAAGATTCTTGAGCTATTCAATAATTTGTTTGACTTCTCTACCTCCTTTCTAAGGTCAACAATTTCAGCTTCTAGCTTACAACATGACTCTTCCTTTTAATTTATTTGAATATTCAATAGTTCCTCTATTCTTTTGGCTTCTTCAATTTGGGTACTGAGATGAACAATGGTTTCAAAAATTTTCCTAATCTCATCATTTATATTCATGT
Source organism: Picea sitchensis (assembly GCA_010110895.2). Taxonomy (NCBI): domain Eukaryota; kingdom Viridiplantae; phylum Streptophyta; class Pinopsida; order Pinales; family Pinaceae; genus Picea; species Picea sitchensis. The sequence goes on along the minus strand of SNQJ01S0089813.1, from coordinate 14,656 downwards.
ATTCATTTCCATTCTTTAGTCTTGTGATTTCTTCTTCCTTTTTATTTCTCTCTTCTTGTTCCTTGATCATTTCTTTTAACTTCAAGATGTGCCTTTGACTTCTCCTAGGAAACCTCTTAGTGTTATCATTTGTATAAAAATGATCACTTCTATATCTATATAAACCTTCTTCAATTTACTTTTGAAATTTTAATAGATTTTCTTATATTTTTTTCATGGGATAATTACCATCAAACTTTACACAAATTGTTTCTATATCTTCTTCTTCACTTGTAGAGTAAACTTCATCATCATCATCATTGCAATCAAGTGCTTTTGAGGGTTCTTTACCTTCATTTGAAGTATCTTCACTATCTTCCTTTTTGCCAACATCAACACATAATTCTTTGCCTTCATCTTCAATATCTTCCTTTGCACTATCATTACTTGATTCTTTATATTCACTCAAGAAATGTTTTCAAAATCACATTTAGAAACAATGCATTCACGAGTTTTTGATGATTCTTTACCTTTGATGATCTTGATGGAGTGGTATTCAATTTCTTCCTTGTCCTTCTCGCTTTGATATGACTCCTCTAGATTTAGTCATATATCCTTGGCGGAAGTGCATTATCCCATGCTCTCTTTGATAGGTCTTGAGAGTCCACTAAGAATGGTCTTTGAGAGCCAATGCATCATTCTTCTTTCCTTCCCTTTGAGCTGCAAACTTTGACTTGTTCTTCAAATGAATTGAGCCACCAATGGATGCCTTCCAAACAGTTTCTCCCATTGTCTTCAAATACACTCTCATTTCTATTTTCCAAGTGGAATGTTTTTCCTCATCAAGGATTGGAACTTAATCATCCATTTGTGTGTCTATAGATCTCCTTCAAGCTTGTTAAGGATTGTAGTGAAGGCCCGTTGTTGATTCCCTCTTTTGACATATATAATTCCCTATCTTACCTTGTATCTAAACCTTTTTTCCTATGCTATGATCTTATAATTGACTATTTTACTCCCACGCACATACCTAATGACTGTGTTCATGTTCACAAGAGGAAATTGATGATTTAAAGCATGTTTTGTTTAACTTTCTTGAATTGATTCAATTAAATTGTTCTATTTTGTATAGTCCTAATAGTTTGAATCATGAGCATCTTATCTGGTACTTGCGCTATTCCGGTACTACCAGACATCGTGCAATCTGACACAAAATATATTCTGCTACCCAAGGTAGTTTTGATCCGGTACTATGTTCTATATCCATTCCGGTATTGTTTTCTCTACGTCCATTCCAGTACCAGACTCACGACTGTGTGTATTCCGGTACCAAAACCTTTGATTCCAGAATGCGTCAGTTGGACCAGTAGGGTGGTGAATATTTTGAGAAGGCAGTTGAACAAAATCTCCCCAAATTAGTTCTCTAGAATACAAGAGACTCCTTTTCTCATGCACTTCGTGTCATGAGGATGGAGTCGATTCCTAGAAATTCGATGTAAATATCAATTGTAAAATCTCTCAAACTGTTTAATGCTTATCTATAGATATTGATAGTATCAGCTTACCTTATATAAGGAATGTTGTATAGATGATAATGTCTATATAATAAGAAATGTAACGAAGTATGCTATCAAAACCAGACGATACCTATTGTTTTTATGCATGAAGTAAAAGACTATTGATTCAATTTTCTAGTTGAATTAATGTAAAAGATATTTTATGTCAATTCTTGAATGTGAGTGAAAAGATTTAGTCTATTAGTTTCTTAAGAAGTTCCTTGTTGGTTCGGCAAGGGCCCACCGCCCCAACTAAGGTAAACCTCCTTGTATAAATTATGTTTGTTTGTGTGGATATTTTACATCAGTGTGTGTGTGATTGATATTTAATTTATTTTCAGAGTTCAACATTGAGTTAATCATTTTTGGATTGGTGTGAATAATTAGGTGCTAGATTGAATAGATATTTCATTCTCAAATGTTGGAGATGGCCATTTAATTATTTGAAGCGTGGGATTGATATCTTGAGTTTATGATTGCAGTAGATTTAGTATATCAAGGAACCAGAAGACTTTATACCTCATCTTCATGCTTTGCAATGAAGTATCTCAGTTATACTGAATATTCCTTGTGCTGGTTTGTTTGAATTACATGACGATGGAGTTGGTTTTGATTTTAAGAGTGATTGGAGTTGATTGCTATTTATTGTTTTGATTGCTATAGGAGACAAGCTTCTTAAGTTCATCCCTTTAATTCATGAGCCTGAAATGAACAGACTTGTTTCTTTAGGATAACATCTCTTTCATTGGCTATTTTTTAAAGTTTCATTATCAGTTTTCTCTTCTAAGTTCAAAGATATTTGAAGTATTTAGAAATCTTAGAAATAGAGTTTTTGTGTTCTTAATTATTTCCTATATGCAACAGACTTAGGTAGGTTACATGTTCTCATCACATATAGTGTAACAACTCTTTTGATTGTGAATCCTGGATTATACATTTAAATGAGTGTAAGATATATATTGAAAATATTTGTACTCCAACATTTTGGCGTCGTTGTCGGAGAGTTGTAAATGGTAATAGGTAGCATTTTGAGTTTTTTATTGGTTTGATGAAGTATTGGATTGGATTTGAGGACAATCTGAGGGAAGAGAGAAGATGGTAAGATGAGAGGTAAGAACCTGTGCATCCACTTTGGTGGGGTTGCTCCAAATTCAGGTTGTCCTCCTACCTTTAATTAGGAATCTGTGTTTTTCATTCATTTCATTTAAATTTATTTTATGAGTAGGTATATGGATAATAAAGGTTGATTTGTTTCTTCTAAAATCTCACAAAAGATAGAAAAGAAATCAACAACCCCCCCC
>SNQJ01S0089813.1:0-11770 GCA_010110895.2 Picea sitchensis | reverse complement strand
CCTTATACTAATTCATCGAAAATTTGTGCAGGAAAAATTCTCAAAGGAGAGAGCTCAAAGGCAGCAATTGCAACAACAACAAAGAGAACTAAATCTGAATCCATTATTTAGATTGAAGACATAAGACAACAAGAAAGAGATGAAGCACTAGCGACCCCATCCAAAGGAGAAACTGGAAAAGAAGCAGAGGTAGTAATAGAAGAGTCTGGATCTGTTGTTGGAAGGCCACATAAAACCTTGGAACAGCTAGAGATACCAAGTAACCCAGTGTTGGAGCCATCACTTAGTGGATAAACTTCACCACCTCCCTACAAATTGTCTGGAGACATGGCAGAAGAAGAGGGAAACATAGCTAATGAAACAAAGACATTTGGATTCCCTATACTGGATATCGCTAAAGAAGTTTCTATGAAGAACATTCCATTATCTTCACTTCCTCATTTCTGAGTTATGTTGATAGAAGACCCTGGCTCATTTTTATTTGAATTTGACATATTGTGTAGGAGCTATAACTACACAGATAATGCTAAAAAAATAAAACTTTTCCCAGCTACACTAAAAGATTCGACACTAAGGTGGTTCATGAGCTTAGGGGAACACACCATTTTGTCTTGGGATGGTATGAAGGAGAAATTCCTCTAGAAATACCAAGATTAGTGCAGACCTAGGGATGCTAGGAATCATATATTCAAAATGCAACAATCTAAAGAAGAAAACTTAGAAGACTACCTAGAAAGGTCCTTATACAATTACCAAAATACCAAGCAGTTTTCCTTAGATATGACTACAGTTAGGATTGTCTTTCTAAAGGGTGTGAGGGATTATTTCATTGAAGTGTTAAACCTCATGAGTTATGTGGACGTGTACCAAAATCCATTTGCAGACATAGAAGAGTATTGTAAAAAATACTCTCGCAGTCAAGCTAAAATAGGGAAAAGTATATGGGACCCTACCAATAGAAATTTTAAACCCACATCTGGAGGTGTCACTAGGATTGAACTAGGAAATCTATTAGAAAAATTTAAAACATATATCCTAAAAACCACCAGTTCCCAACTAGATACCATGAAAATTAAAATAAAACAAGAGGAAGAAAATGTTGTGTTAGCAATTTTTTATCATCAGTGTAGGAGGAAACACCCTGAAAAGGAATGCCCCCTTAATATTATTGAAATATGTGGTCTCTGTACAAAGGACCATCCTACCAATGAATGCCCTTCTCTACTTGGACTCAAGGCCATGTTCAAGGGAGGAGGAGAAGCTAAAACATCCTAACCCCCAAGGAGACCATGGAGACAACAAAACCCCAGCATGTTTGCAAACCCAATTACAAAATACCCCCAATAGAAATGGGTACCCCCAATGTCCTATCCTCAGTGGTCGACACAAACCCAACCTTGGAAACAAGGATGGAGAGGACCTGTATATGGAAATGTTCACTTCCAACCAACAAATTTTCCTACCTATCCACAATACCCTTCGAATATTTCACAGCTGCTCCCAGGATTTAACCCCCCTACTCGTCTCTTGCCCCCATAGTTAAAACAACAACTCACACTACCCATGAATCCAAATATGCAAAAACCAATGCAAGATGCACCCATCCAAAACCCTCCTCGGCCTACCCCTATTCCTACACAACCTATCCCTAACCCAAATAACAGGCCGACACAACCTATACAAAATGTTGAAGTACAAACCTTCCCTACATATGTAATAATGCCAACTCCATTTAATGGAATTGAATTAAGATTAGGAAGGGTTGTAAACAAAACAAATCCCACTATGGTCATCCAAGAAGAACAAGTACATAATCACACAAATCAAGAAGAACAAATAGATGTCCAAATAGTTCAAGGAGAAGAACATATGACTAATCCATTAAATGAAAGAAGAAACACCCCAATACAAAAATAAATTCCTTCTCCCAACTCCCTTGTAGCAAAAATACCTTAGAAAATGAATCCTCCTTACCCAAAAATGATGCTCGTAAAGAAAATCAAGGAACCTCTAGAACATAATCTAGAGACTGAACTCTAGAACATATGTGTAAATATCCCACTACTACAGGCCATTAAAGACATACCTATCTATGCTAAAATTGCAAGGGACCTTTGCATTAAAAAGCCAGGGAGAAAGAGGAAGGAGCCTCCTGTCATACGGGTGATAATGAAGTTATCTGAATTTATAACAGAAATGTCATATAAGTATAGTGATCTAGGGAACCCAGTGGTAACCATAGAAATAAATGGTGTTGCCTTACCTAACATATTGATTGATCTAGGGGTAGCAATAAATGTGATGTCAGTAAACACTATGAAAACACTGCAACTAGATCACCTAAGACCAACACAAATTCTATTGGAGCTTGTAGACAAATCCGTCATCACCCCAGTAGGGAGTTTATATGACATAACAGTTACATTGGCCTCTTGGGAATACCTTGTGGATTTCTTAGTAATTCATCCCAAATACCCAGAACCAGGACATCCAGTAGTACTCGACCGACCTTGGTTGGCCACTGTTGATCCATTCATTAGCTGTCGATCTGGAGAAATGACAATCTCCAATGGAAATCAAAGTTAAAAACTTATCCTTTTTCCCCCCGCCCAACCAGCCATTGAAGTTCCTCTCTGGTTGGAGAATCCCTATGGGGAAGAGGACTGCACTCAACCCTTATTGGCACTTGAACAAGTGAAAGGAGTACAAGAGAAAATTGAAGAACAAATATTAAGTCTATTCTTGGCTAAATAATCATGCATTGATTATCCTCAATCTTTCCCTAACTACACATACATATTTAGCCCCGAATTTTAATAAATTTGGCATATTCCCACGGCTACAACAACCATTGTTTCACAAATAGAGGAGGGGAAAGAATCAACTATTCAAGTTGTTGAAATCAGTCCTGGAAAGTCCTTATATATCAATATTATCCTAGAAACAGATCAACAACTAAAGTTGATACAAATGATTCAAGGGCAATCTGATGCTTTTGCATGGGATTACTCTGACATGAAAGGGATCCACCCAGACACTTGCATGCATCATATTTACACTAATGATTATATCAGACCTGTCAGGCAACCCCAAAGAAGAATGAATCTAGCCTTGAAAGATATAGTAAAATAAGAACTCCAAAAACTCCTACAAGCCCATTTCATTTACTCTATATCAGATAGCAGGTGGGTCTCCCCATTAGTTATTATACCAAATAAAAACGGGAAATGGAGGATTTGTGTGGACTTTCGAGAATTAAACAAGGCCACCTATAGAGACTACTTCCCTTTTCCTTTCATAGATCGGGTCTTAGACACTTTGTCTGGGAAGAGGTATTTTTCTTTCTTGGATGGGTTTAGTGGTTACAACCAAATACAAATTTCACCAGAAGATCAGGATAAGACCACATTCACCTATCCTTAGGGAACCTATTCCTATAAGGTTCTCCCCTTTAGGTTATGTAATGCCCCTGCTACCTTTCAAAGGGATTTCTTAGTTATTTTCTCCGATTGAACCAACGATTGTGTGGAAGTCTATATGGATGATTTCATGGTATATGGGGATGATTTGAAACAGGCATTGGATAATTTGGAGAAGGTACTAGTTAGGTGTAAAGAGACCAATCTCTCACTCAGTCACGAAAAATCGAGAATGTTTCTCACTGAAGGAATTGTTCTAGGTCACCACATCTCTAGTATAGGAATAAGAGTGGACCTTGCTAAGATTGACATTATTTCCCAAATCAAGATCCCTAGCTCACAAAAGGAAATTAGAAGTTTCTTAAGTCATGCTGGCTACTATATGAGGTTTATTCAAAAATTTACAAACCTAGTTGTCCCCCTTTTCAAACTGCTAACAAAATATGTTGAATTCTGTTGGAATGAGCAATGCTAAATCTCCTTTGAAATCTTAAAAACAAAACTTTCAAGTGCCCCTTATTTGAGAGTTCCAAACTGGTCTCTTCCTTTCCATATTTACACAGATGCCTTAGATACCGCTTTGGGAGATGTATTAGGAAAAAGGGAAGGGAAGATTCCTTATGCTATATACTTTGTTAGCAAGAACCTCTCACCTACTGAAGCAAACTATACTGTCACGGAAAAATAATTTTTATTAGTAGTACATGCCATCAACAAGTTTAGACACTATATAATAGGATACAAAGTTTTTGTGCACACTGACCACTCAACTATCAAATTTCTAATGAACAAACCTATTACAAATGCTAGAGTGACTAGATGGTTGTTGTTACTACAAGAATTCAATATCACTATCATAGATAGGCCTAGAAGAGATAACTTGGTTGTTGATTTCTTGTCTAGACTTATTCATATAGGTGACAGTACTCAAGTAGATGATGATTTTCCGGATGAGAATTTATTTTCCATTTATACTTACACTCCTTGGTATGCAAACGTAGCCAACTATCTGGTAACCATAAATATGCCTCAAAGTATGAAATCTAGAGAGAAACAAAGAATTATTCGCTAAGTGTCAATTATATGTGGCATGAGGATACCCTATACGGAACTAGACCTGATTTGGTAATCAGAAGATGTGTATGGGAAGAAGAAATGCAGGATATATTCAAAGCTTTCCATGATGGCCCATGTGGAGGCCATTTTTCTGACAAAAGGACATCTTACAATATTCTATAGTCTAGCTATTATTGGCCAACCATTTTCAAGGATGCAAAGAAATATGTGGCCAGCTGCAATGATTGCCAAAGAATGGGAAAACCTACAGCAGTGAACGAAATGCCACTACAAGCCCAAGTAGTGATCGAACCCTTTGAAAAATGGGCCTTAGATTTTGTAGGACCTATCAATCCCATGTTCCACAAAAAAAGTACATATTAATTTGCACAGACTATGTAACAAAATGGGTAGAAGCCAAGGCTTTCTATTCATCCAATGAAAAATCTATTGTAGACTTTCTCTTTGAGGAATTTTTCACTCATTTCGGGGTACCTTGGGAAATATTCACTAACCAAGGGACACAATTCACCTCAATTTTTTTTAAGTCTCTTACTGAATAGTACAATATCAAACACAGAAAGTCTTCTCTCTATCACCCCCAAGCCAATGGCCAAGTGGAATCAACCAAAAAACTGATAGAGGCTATCCTCACTAATATTGTTCAGCTGCATTACAAAGACTGGGTTGATAGGTTGTCTCAAGCCTTGTGGGCTTATAGGACAACTTGGAGAAATATAACAGGCCATACATCTTATGAGTTGGTATATGGGAAATAGGTACTACTCCCATAGAGTTTCAGGTAAAAACCTTCAGAACTGCCATGCAATTAGGGATGGACCTGAATGAAGCTCAAAAATAGAGGCTATTACAATGAAATGAGCTTGATGAGATAAGACAGGATGCTCTACAAAGAACCACCCTGATACAAGAGGAAAGGACCAAATGGCATGAGAAGTACATTAAAAAGAAGTCCTTCCAGTCGGGTGATTGGGCCCTCCTATATGATAGTAGATTCAAAAATTTTAAAGGTAAATTGTCTACTAGATGGATGGGGCCCTATGAGGTTGATACAGTTTATGACAAGGGTTCAGTAAGGATAAAGACCATTGATGAAAATCAGACTTGTTTTGTTGTAAATGGGCATCGATTGAAGGTTTATCATAAGCCTCTATCAAAAGAGGATTTCGTCAAAAATGTTCTTCAGAGTTTCGAAATGCAATTGGTAAGAAAGAGGGTTTCCCCTCCTACTAACCTACTACAGTAAGTTCAATTTCGTAAATTCATCTTTTGTACATAGGTGTTTCATTAGATAAAGTCTCTCTTTTATTTTTCGAATATAACTAACAGAAAAAAAAATAAAAAATGGTTGTGTTCCAATGTAGACAAACAAATAAGGAGGGCATCTACCAGATGGAGTCTTCTTTAAGTTTTTCAGACTCTTTAAAATTGAAAATATTGGGGAGCAAGAACTGGCCTGGGCTTGATAAAAATCCATGGGACAGTATAGAGAGCTTCCTTTAAGTTTTTCAGACTCTTTAAAATTGAAAACACCAGCGAGCAGTTATTGGCCCAGGCTCGATAAAAATCCATGGGACAGTATAGAGAGTTTCCTTTAAGTTTTTCAGACTCTCTAAAATTGAAAATACCGGCGAGAATTAACTAATCTAGGCTCGATAATAATCCACAAAAAAGTAGTAGTTAGTGTTATTATTGTTATTGTAATAAAAGAGGAAATGCCAACAGAAGTTGTGATCACCTTGGTTCGAAAAGAAAAGGGGTTTTGTCATCTCAGTAACTGGTCATTGCATAATACCCTCTTGTTATAGATCTTTCTTGCATTATTCCTCTACAAACTTTTGGTAACTACATGGTTTTTCAATCGAATTTGATCACATAACACCATCTATTCCTACAAGTCACTGCCACCAGATTATGTGTCAAATATTTTTCAAGCACCAGAAAATAATGTTCAACTATGTGCTTATCTGGCACCAATGATCACCTCTATGTTCATCTGGTACCAATGGCCACCCCTACACCAAATCATCTCGTTGTGCTTATCCGGTACTGGATCCTATCCAGTATTAAAGAAGGGACCCTGCGTTATTCCGATACTAATTATGAACTCTACACACAGGTGATCCTGTACTAGTTCCAATGTTGCACATAGATGATTCGGTACTAGTAAGGACGTGACTGGTAACTCTCATCATATTTCCAATTTGTTGTTCAATTATTAGTACAAGGACATAAAGATTCAACATTTTTTTCGTTTTATTTAAAGGAATTATACTAGATATTCATTTAAAAACATTTGTTTTCTCTCAGATCATGACATACCCTTTCTTTCATGAACATTTGAAAAATCCTCGCCCACATTTCCGTAAGGGAAGATGTCCCTGTCCCCCAAAATATTAAGAGTGAAAGGTCATGATGTCTCTTACCAGATCAAAATCATACTCCCTATGTCTATTCAGTAAATAAATAACATAAACTTATGATGCACTAATGTACTATATGAAATGACATGAACCACATCTCTAAGCATATCGAATAATAATCCTAGTTGATTCTACACTCACGAGTCTCGATCATAACGACCACACCTTTCTGTGAATATTGTCTGACACCAAGTTTATCACGAGTCCGTAAGCCATTAGTGGATCCGATCTACCTCACCATATCATTATGATTATTGATGTGACCATTGTAAACTACACTTCTATATATACCGTTGTTGTCACACCATCTACAGACATCCCGTGCCTTTGTATCCCTTGCATATTTTTCCCTGTTTGGTACTCTATCACATCATATGTTTATCCGCTACTAAACCCTCGAACCTATGTCTGTGCCTCATCTACCCGAGATAATTGTTTAATCTAGCATGGGGGTCGACGGGCATGAGACCATATTTCAATTATACAGGGAAACAATAGAATATCAGGCTTGCGAGGAGAAATATGAACATGCATGGTGGGTGCCATGTTTGGAGAAGTTTAAATGTCATCACGAGGGAATTTCTCTTGGCTTCGCACAAACAGATGATGGAGGAAGTGTGTAGTTGGGAGACATAAAGCTAACAATTATAGAAGCCATTATATCAGAAGCTACAGGTCTCCCCATGGATGGAGAATAATACTTCAAGAGGGTGACCGTTGACAAGAAACTCTGTCAGAAATTCCTCAAATCAGAACATCAAGACCCTGATTGGACTAAGGGATTCCCACAAAGATACGTCAAAGAGTAATATTGGATGATGCTCATAAGTCTGTAGAAATTCATCACCTGTGAAGGAAGGTATGAAGTGAACTTCATTTATCATTTGAATCTTTTATCACATTTCAAGGTAGGACCACAAATTAATTTTCCCCACTTCCTATGGATGAGTTTAAAGAAGATGGCGAGAGGGGTGAGGTTAGTTTCCAAGAAACCATAAACTAGCCTTCATCACCTGGTTTAATCAAACTTTTGGTTGTTCATGCTTTAAGGACACAAGGTAGTAGTTGGAAACAACTACTCCAACAAAATTTTTCTCAAGGAATATCCAAATTTGTTGAGATACAGGAGGCAGGGATACATAGTCAGGATTCAAGAAGAAAGGAAAATAAAGACATAAGAATGACATCAGGAAGTAAATTAGGCACAGTTACGCCAAGCTCATCTCAGCCCATTGAGAAATCAGTGATAGAAAAGTCTATCGTAGGGGAATATACTACATCAAAAAAGAGGAAATCCACCTAATCCCAGAAAATGAGCCCTACCTCGATTCAAAATAATAAAAGAAAAAAGGAAGACTCTGAGCTAGGAGGTCGATCAGACAGAGTTCTTGAAGAATCCATCGAGGTGTCATTAGAACCATCCAATCAAGTAGAGAAGACCCCTAATATCAAATTACAACGCAAGAAAAGGTCTACATAGTGTAGCTCAGACCTACATCCTAAAGGAAAACTATCACGGAGTAAGAAACAAAAGAAAGAGGAAATAGATCAATAGGAGATTTCACATAAGGAAACTGTCAAACCCCCTCTGGAATCCCCTAAAGAATTGAAAACTATTTCGGAAGAAATTATTCGGTCTTCCTAAAAATTGGTTGGTGAATTGAAATAAACTGCTAAGGTGACAAGTGGAAATAAAAAGAAGCACGAAAGAGAGAAGGCACAAATTCAAGAACCTACGCCTCAATATTCTAGGGTAGAAATATGGGCTGCTCAGCAAAATCAAACCCCAAAATTCACAACTCAAGACCTCAATATTGGGATCAAATCAACACAGAAGAAATAGGTGGCCAGGCCCATGACCGGTGTTAAGATTAATAAAACAAATTTGTTTGAGGAAAATCCTACCCCTATTAGCAAGTCTGAGAAAGTCTCTCTGCTGATCAGAATCTGGACCAGGGGTCTAAAATTTGCTCAATTTTCAAAGTGCTCGGAATGTGACGAAAACAGTTCCATTGCGTCCATCTCATCTTCCTGATTCTGGCGATATATTTACTTTCACAAACGGAGTCCGTATGGAGAAGTTATCGCGATCTGTTCACCGAGCCAAACAGGAAAAAAAAAATTGATGCCGACTGGGCAGTCCGTACAGTCGTACGGATGCTGATGTGGCAGGATGGTATGAATCACCCATGGAAGCTGATGTGGCGACCCTGCTGACGTGGAAAGTTCTGATTGGTTAATGGTGGGTGAATTATATTTGGACACGTGGCATCAATTGGGTGTGTGGATGGGTGCCACGTGGCCCAATCAAGGGCTGCCACGTGGCACCCGTTTATAGGTTGTTGGTTTAATGTTGGTTTATTAAATTTTTTATGGTCTGTGGGGTTCGACCCCCGGACCTCTACCCACGTTGAAAGTTTTAACATAATCCGCCAACCACTATGCCACGCGTTGGCTTTTGTAATGTGTGTGAGTTTTAATTATTTCAATTCACATAACGTTGTAACTGGCGGGGGGTCGGTTCAGGGCTTAGCCCCGACCCCAGTTCTATGTATTCAAATGTGACCATTATACAATTGTTTACATTGCACGGGGTTTTAACATGTCAACACACGGTTCTATGCGCTATTTCATATGACCACATATTTTACGGAGCGCGGACTTGGGTTTTGAAATATGGCGCACGCGAGTGTCATTTTACTGGAGCCCCCGGTCACATCCTCATTACATATGACCATTTGCAAGTCGCGCGCGCGGGGTTCCAAATGGTAAAACCCGTGGTCACTTGTAATTTCATATAACCGTGTATCCATAACACACGCGGGGGTGTTTTGGTATGGCCCTCGGTTTCGTGTATCACTCACATGACCATTGTTCAATGGATTGGCGCGCGGGGTGTTAATTATTTTAGCCCGTGGACATGGTTTATTACATGTGACCATGTATTATATATGTGCGGGAATTTACAATGTTTTAAACCTGGTTATACGCCGACATATATGCATATTATATATATATTGTGTGCACATGGGTGTGGGTGTTGGCGTTCAGACCTTGGTTTCGGGTGCCACAACAATGTGACCAATGATTAAATGCACGCATGGGATTTGTTTTGAATTGTTTAACAAACGGTTAAGACCAACGGTGTTATGCCACGATTCATTATTTGATTACACCTTGGTTAATAATGCACGGTTTAAACTTTTGTTCAAACGGTTAAACACCCTCACGGATGGACACTTGTCACTTCAACAGTGAACGGTGGCACTTAGCCCCTTTATGCGCGGGGAACGTGGCCATATGGTCCCCCCATGCGCCCAACTCCTCCGACTTGGGGGGCTTTGTTTTTGTTAACCGTTTGACATTTTGGCGTGTTTTGTGGAAGGCACACGTGTGCTGAGTTTAGGCACGAGAAACACTCAGAGCTAGGTTCACTTTCACACAGGTGCGAAATGGCGAACCAGAGAACAGAGCTTGAAGGAGGAAAAATGGCAGAAAGCATAACTTCTTCAGTTTTTGACCAAATGAGGTGTTGTAAAAGCCCAACTAGGGGTTTTGGGATGTTCTGAGTCCATTGGTTATGTTTCATAGGCATTTGGAGATTTCTTTTGCAGTTTTTTAACCATTGAAGTTTGAGGAAGCTCCAGGAAGCTTGAAGCCCTCATTATTTGAGTCATTGCTCAGATGAGCCTATGTCTATTTGTTAAGACTGAATAGTCATTTTTGACTAATTATTGTTCTCTGAACACATTGGGATAGGTTTCAGATCCATTGGAGGACTTTTACAGGTGTTTTTTCCTCATTGAAGCTCAGGGAAGCTTGGAGGTCACATGTAGAAGAGGTCATTGCTGGATGAGACAAGATCCATTTTCAGAGTTCTAATAGTCATTTTGGGGTTTTTGTGTATTCTGAACCCAATGGTATAGTCTGTAAATCCATTGGAGTTGAGAAGCATCTTGTAAAGGGAATTTGAAAAACTAATCCCAAAGAGCCAAGTCCATTGAAGGAGGCTCAAGGAGATGTAGCCCAGAGAGGGGTGAACTCCTTTATCATATTGGTATTGTTGTGAGTTTGCTGTGTTATTTGCTGCACTTTATATTGTTTTGTATTGATTTATAACACATGATTAACCTTTTAAAAGAACATTCCTCACACCTGCACATTGCAAAGAAGAAGCATAAACTAAACACATAAACTAACTTGCACATTTGAACACATGAAGCAATGTCCTGTTAAGGTTTATTTTATTGAAGTAGGGGGTGCTTGCATAGCATAACAAGTCAGCCTTCTATTTTCAGATCAGGTGGTATCAGAGCATAGTTTATTTTGCTCATGTATTTGCCAATGATAGCTTGAGTTTTAGCTATTGGTATTTGTGCAAGATTTGTGTTGAAGTTTGTTATCTTGCAAGTATGGAAGAAGCTTCAAACATTGATAGTTCTCCTACATCTTCCAAATCTAATTTCTTTGACAAAGAGATGTTTAATGCATTGCTAACCATGAAGGATATGGTACAAGAGTTGTGGAAAGATAGGGAAGAGAGCATTGTCCTTCAAGAGAAGTTGATGGCCATGAAGGAGGAGAAGCACCAACTTCTTGAAAAGTTGCAGGAGATGGAGAATCAACTCCAAGAGGCAAAAGAAACCCTTACCAAGTACATGCATGACCATGAGGTATGTAATGTTAGTTTTCCTTCAAATTCCTCTCAAGAAGAATGCTTTGGTGTTTTTGAAAATCACAAAAAAGGAATAGGGTCCAAGTTAATGTTAAAAATGGGCTATGAAGGTAAAGGGTTAGGCAAGCATGCACAAGGCATTGTTGAGCCTATTATTGTTGAAGAGAGACCTAAGT
>SNQJ01S0089811.1:61227-77656 GCA_010110895.2 Picea sitchensis | reverse complement strand
TGTGACCTTTTGTGTCTTCGTGGGTAGCGAAGAGATCGAGATCGTAGACCCCCAAGGTCCATGAGAGCATCCAGACGGTTGATCTTTCCACGTCCAGGGAGTCGTGGAAAAGCACACAAGTTAGGAACATGTCTGAGCCGTTAGATCTCGGTTGAAAAACCCGACAGTCGTTGGATCTGTCAGGAGATACCTGAGGGTTAAACCCCCAGTGAATAAGGGTGAAAGCCCCGAAATGGATTTGGGTCGTCCGATTAAAGGAGGCCACGTGTCGTAAGATTTCCCATTTCGAGAAACCGGGAGTCAAGAACTCGGGAGTTCTGGTGATGAGAGATTGGGACTTTCCATTGTGGAAACCCCGAGATAAGATCTGGACCGTCCGATTTAAGGAGGCCACGTGTCGTGAGATTTCCCATTTCCGGAAATCGAGAATCGCGAACTCGGGAGTTCTGGTGATGAGATATCGGGACTTCCCATTGTGGAAACCTCGAGATAAGATCTGGACCGTCCGATTTAAAGGGGCCACGTGTCGTGAGATTTTCCATTTCAGGAAATCACGAATCGCGAACTCGGGAGTCTTGGTGACGAGAGATTGGGACTTTCCATGGTGGAAACCCCGAGACAGATCTGGACCGTCCGATTTAAGGAGGCTACGTGTCGAGAGATTAACCGCATCAGGAAACCGGGGATCGAGAATTCGGGAGTCCCGTGGTCGAGAGTTCGGACTCTCGTGTTGATAAATCCCGATGAATGGACGAGATTCTTTCTGAGGGTCTCAGGGTCTATAATGACCGTCAGATGTGGGGAAGAGACGTCAACTTTAAGCCGAGGCGCGAGTGCACCTTAGGGTAAGTGGCGAGCAGATCTGGACGGCCAAAGTCCACCCGCCCAGATCTACGACTGAGGCTTCATTCCAGAGCCCCCTTGTTGTTCTTCCTTTAGCGGAGGGGGGTCCGGAATCGAAAGCGCAACTCTTGAATGGTCTGGATTTATTGGCCTTGATCAGCGGTGCTCAGGCGAATTTTGGACCCCCCTTGCTAACCCTGTAGGGATTCGTCCCTATTGGCCAGTTGCTAACCCTACCGGGGTTCGGCGGTTGCAGAGTCGAACGATTCGACATCACTGTAGCGTCGAGGCGCGAAATACAAAGAGGCACCACGATTATTTGACCTGTGATCATGACCTGCGATCACATGGGAAGAGAGAGAGAGAAAGAGCTAGCTTGCGCTAGGCCTCCGTAGGCAATTCGGGGGCTTTGATTTTGCAGAAATCAACGAAAACTGTGATTATGGTAATGGGTGTCTGACACTTATGAAATACAATTGCTTAATTACAGTTAAACACAACGTAAGCACATTAATACCGTTATCATACATAATCCACGGCATTAACAATAATTCACGAATACAACGGAATACATGTAAACATTGCTAGAATCACAAACATGCATATTTAATTGAAATTATACGCATGTATATACTTATCTTTTAAACTGGATGTAATTCACCAACTGCGTGTAGACCTCCATCGAACTTCCCAGCCTTAGACCGCGTTGCTCATCACTCTCAGCAGTAGGTCACCCCCAAGCTAGGACTAGGCTCCACCGAGTAGGGATTCCTAGGCTAGGCAGGGAATATAGGAAGACACACAGTCACAGTAGAAGGATTCTCTCCCAGGAGCCACTTATGCCCACTGTCCACAGAATCTCATTCCCCACATGTCTGTCCCACCCCAGGAGTATACACCTTCACTATCACCAAGACAGTCCATCGGCTGCTAACTTCCCTTCCCTTGGGCTTTATCGGTTGTTCTCCTTCCCTTTAGGCTTTTAAAGAATAGACCAGATTGAAGTCTCCAGAGCTCTGTATACAGGACTCTCTAGAGTTCATCTCTCCAGAACTTCTCACCTGGAGAGCTGCCTACAGATTGGGTAACCTAGCCTTTTCAACAACACCACTCTCACACTAGTCTCAGCAAGCCACACAAAGTCCAATTGCGCAGCTGCCACAGTGAGAATTAGGGAAAATGGGTATGGACACCTGAAACGAAAACGATCAACACTAAAGCATAACGCATCTCTACAATTATAGGATGCGTTAAGCTTTCCAGAAAGCAACACAGGATGCACAGCTCAACAATTATATATCTGCTCCCCAACTAGTAATAAGGACAAACTCACGACTGTTGTTTTAGAGATGCGTAAGGTGTATATAGGTTCAATCACAGAGGCCAAAACACGTACAGATGGAGGATGGAGAAATTGGAAGGTCAAACCCCCAGAATCAGGTGATGGTTGGAGGAATGCCCACTCCCTCCCATGTCAATCGATCGGAATTGAAAGGAGAAGAGAACTCCCAACACGGCTCATTTCCTGGGTTACATCGCATGCGCCTGGGTCGACACATGTCGCCCATGATGATGCATGCATCCCTCCCCAGGACTTAGGACAAAACATAGATTTCATATGTATTTCTTTGGGATAATGCTAAAATATTATTCCCAAGGACTTAAGCCCCTAGGTTCACACTTAGCCTCTCTTTCTGAACCTCCCCAGCCTCCTAAAATCCCTACTCCAGGTTTTGTGGAAGCTATAGTACCCCATCACCCATCCACGTAATGATCCACACGCAGAGATGTTTTGTAATTAATATTGTGCATAATTACATGTACAAAATCAGGTTCCCTGGCCTTCAACACTTAGGCTCCTGGTCTAATATCATATGCTTTTCCACTAGCTTATATAATCTGACTCACCAGCCTTATAAACTCTTAGAATTGTTATGCCCTATAAACAAGTTTTATACTCATATATACATCATACATGATTTACAAGAGGGCTCGGCCTTCGAGACATTACAATTATAGCTACTATATAACTAATAGGTTCCCAAGGGTTAATTGCAAAAAATTGGTCTCTAAAAGCTTTTCCTCAACACACTATTTTTCAATTTTGTCTTCTTCAATCATGGATTCGTAGTTATATTCAATTTTCCTTATCTTTGTAAGTGCTCTATCACTCCAAGATTTATTTATCTCCTTCACTCAAGTTCAATATTGGTTTTGTATGTCAGTTGGACTGTATTCAAACCCTATCCCATAATGCATTCTTGTGTTCCCATAAGACATTCTTGTCTCGGATATGGACCGAACTCAGATGGATTTTGTGCACTAAATGGTATCCATAGTTTTGAATTCAGTTTGTAAAGTAACTCATCCTTTCTCTCTTAAAGAAAGAATCTAGAATTGCACCATTTAATCTTCGCACGTTCTTGGGTCTCACCTATTTTATTGTTCAGATATAAAGGGTTTGAAGTTTCATTGATGGTTATGACTGTTTAAAAGACCAATTTTAATGATCGATTTATATGAATGAGGTTCACATATATTAAGTTGTTGCCTTTTGGAAAAAGAAAAGGTTTGGATTTACTAATGGAATTATTGCTATGAAGGAAGCAATGGGTTTCGAACCCTGATTCTGGAGTAAATCTCACATGCCCGAAAAATTTGGTCACAAAGATCATATACAATTTTGTTTGAACCCGAACGATTGGTCTAACTTTGGATTAAGGTTTCTTTCCAAGTAACAAATCATTCTTTTGATGAAAATCAAGAGACAATAAAAAATAATGGGACATATTTGTCTAGATAAAATCCATTTTTAAATATTAGTTAAAGTCCTGGAAAGAGACTCGAGCGTAGTTCTTCTTGTTTAAAACTTTGTGTTTCGACCCTTTATAGTTTATGGAATAACTTGTTCTGTTTCGATTGTTGGTTGGCATCCTTGATTGGTTGACCATATTACCTTAGAGTTCAGAAGTTTTGGTAAAACAATTTTGTTTTCAAGCTCTTTATATGTTGAAATTATTCCGGGTATATAGTTTTGTTTATAACTTCAACTCGAACATAAAATGATATGGATTTATGAAAAAATATTTACTTCTGGTTTTGGAAGACAAGAATATGAACGAGTTATATAAATTTTTTGGGGTTTCAAAGAATATATTATTTACATGTAAAGGAAATGTTAAAATACATATAGATGTTATATAGACTCATTATTTTCACTTTACATAACATTTTTTTCAAAATCCCATACATTTTAAAAATCCATGTTCCATTTTTATCATGTTTATGTAATTAAGATAATATGTAAATAATATAGTATGGATGTATATTCAAACATTTTCAAAGCAAGATTATTTTATGGCAATTTGAATGATAAAACTTGTATACACTTATGGAATGGTTGTTTGGTTTGTTTAAATTAGAAAACAATAGAGAAGTTTGGGTTGATGAATTGGTGAAATTGAAGTTTATTGAAAGTAAGTCACGTGCTTGTCATATAGACTCATTTCTCTCATTTACTTTTTGTAAGTTATTTCCGAAGATCCCTATCATCATTTTACTTTCTCTATTTTAGTCTTGTCTATATAATAAAAATTGCATAGAAAATAATACAGTTTGATGTAGTCAACATGGTTAAAGAACAAAGAAAAGGATAAGAAATGATTTGTAAATTATCCATAAAAATTGCATAGAAAATGATACAGTTTGATGTGGTCAACATGGTTAAAGAACAGAGAAAAGGATAAGAAATGATTTGTAAATTATCATGGTGGATTGGTAGATACTTGTAAATATATTTTGAAGAATAAAGATGGGCAACCTTCTTTTGGAAGTAATGATCAACTATTATGGCTTGCAGACTTGTATAGTGTTGATTGGATGTGGTATTTGTGTCCCTATTTCACTTTATTCCTTTGCACTTCCCATTTGTGTTGTACGGTTGTGTCATGTTAGAGCCAGTTTAATCATTTAAACAAATTGTATTAGATGTTTTATCTTACTATTGTTTTATAATTTTTCTAATTGGATTATCATGGTTTAAGATGAGCTTCTTCAACAGGGCTAGCAACAAAGGAGGAAATGGAGGAAATATAGGAAGAAGAGGCTGAGGGAATAATACCTTTGGGCAGAATGGGGGCCATAAAATATGAGGTTTTCTATTCATTTTGATGTTGAGTCTGATGAGTTCCAACATTTGATCCAAAAAGGGCACTTAAACCTTGGTGGTCAACAAGCTTTGCCACAACTTCATGCATCCCAAAGTGTTATCTTGCAGCCTCACCCTAGTATTGTAAACATCCCTAAGTCTCTTGTGCAACCTAACATTGATGGACGGGGTAATTTACCCGCTAATCCTTCTTCTGGTGCGAATTAGTGGCCTATGCCCCCCCCGCCCCCCCTCCACCTGTTCATACTGTTGTTTCTAGTGCATGAATTCCTTTACCTTCAGTTCATCCAATGCTACATGTTCACACAACTGCTACACATGAGTCCATGCATCTTCCTCCTCCTCCTCCAAAGGATCATAAAACCACACCACATTGCTCTCAGATTGACAAAGGTAAGAAACCTGTTACTTCAACTAGCATGGCCAAATATTCTTCCTCTGCTCATTCAAGGATTAAATCGGAAGGTAGTGGGAAGATAAGTTTACATGAAGAGCATCCTAAAATTGCTAGATGGAAGAGAAAAAGTCTCCATATGAGGACTTTATTAAAGAAAGAGATGAGTTTTTCAAGAATAAGTTTTCTGAATTCTTTTAATGATGTTTAGACAAATTTTGACTATGACACTTTTGAGGATAGATGGCAGAACCATGATATTTATTTTTGAAACTTTTAAATATCATGTTATTTTATGGGAGATACAAGTGTTTTATGCCATGGTGTTTGAGATGCATGTTTTGGTATGCTATATGATGTTGATATATTTTATATTTGATTGATTATATGTTGGAGTGACAAGAAAAAACTATTTATGATTTTTGAAATAAAGATATGCATAAATAGAGGGGGACCCTACCTATTTTGTTATTATTTATTTATTAAATATCCTTATCAATAAAGTTATTTGTCATATTTATTAACTAAATTTTATAAATTTAGTAACTAAAAGTAGTTTAAATACTCGAGGAACTACCTTTTGGAGAATAAAAGTGATCCAAGAGGCTCCCCAGGTTTAGAAAATGATAAAAAAANTTATCAATAAAGTTATTTGTCATATTTATTAACTAAATTTTATAAATTTAGTAACTAAAAGTAGTTTAAATACTCGAGGAACTACCTTTTGGAGAATAAAAGTGATCCAAGAGGCTCCCCAGGTTTAGAAAATGATAAAAAAAAATGAAAGTTCTCAGAATTGAATGAAACCAACTCCATTGCGACCGGCTCGTCGCGTTGATTCCGACCATATATTTTCTTTCTCAAACAGACGATGTATGCGAGAGTTATCACACTCTGACCATTTTCCCAAACATTTAAAAAAGTCAACAGGTCAACTGGAAAAAAGTCAATGATGATGTCAGCATGATGTCCTATTGACGTTATCATGCTGACATCAACAAAGTGACATGTGGCAGCACAAAAGCAGGGTGACTGGGTAGTGACAAGGATCAATCCCACTTCACCAAGTGGCACATGGTGGACCAATACAATGTTGACAAGTGGCATTGTTGAGGACCAATGAAAGGGTGACACGTGGCCCAGACATGGGCTGCCACGTGGCACCCCATCACTAGTTGAATGGCAAAATTATTTTGGAGCTCATGGGGTTCGACCCCATGACCTATTGGAAGAGTCAAATGCCTTGAGAAAAGGTCCGACAACCAATGCGCCGAGGGTGGAGCTTGTCAACACAAGCCTTTTTAAACTTATTTAAAATTTATATAAGCGAATGGAGGCGGAAGGGGGCTGGGGATAATCCCCAACTCTCATATTTGTTTGTCCATGAGACCATCCACCAAGAGGGCACAAATGCTACTATCTGATAGGCACATTTTTGGGGCGTGGTCCTATCTAATGCACCATGTGACCGTTGATGGAGGGGGCTTATCCCTATGAGCACGGGTTTGTTAGGACGCGATCCCATGGATTGCACCATAAGACTAGATGCTAGCGCGTAAAGGGGGCCAGCACCCAGCCCTTTGGGCTGGTGCTAGGCCATATGAGTACCATATGACCTTTAAAAGGGGCACGTGCTTGGCTCTAGGGGGATACTCTATGTATTTTTAACAAAAGTGGGTTATTTTCCTATAGTTTGGCCTAGATTGGGAATTTTTGAGGATATTTTGGCCATTTGAAGGGGTATTTGATCCCAAAAAGAGGCCAGATCTTCAGGGGAAGTTGGGCTTCTCTTGTTGGGCCTAAAAACTATATAAACTAGGATTTTTGAGCTTGAGAGGTAACTTTTTTATGTAGGGATTTTGAGGAGCAGCTTGTGTAATTTGCCCATTTCTCATGTTTTGAGAGGCATTGAGTCATGTTTTGAGAGGAGATTGTTGAGGCTTGTATGTATCTGAACAAGGAGGTCTTGTACAATAGATCAGAAGTCTTTTTTAACAACAAAGAACCAATGTAAATATAACTTGAGCATTTGAAGAGCAATAAAGAGGTCCTCCACTTTGAAGCAGGCTCAGAGACGTAACCAAAGATTGGTGAACTTCGTTAACAAGTTCTTTTGTCTACTTCTCTTTCTTGTTTATTGTTATCTTCTCTTATTTTGCAGCATGGTTTATGATGGCTGAACTCTTTAATCACTTATGATCATCAAGTAAAAGTCATAATTATAATTCCTCAATCGGTTATAGAGTTTTTGTGTTTCGTATTATTATTGATTCAATGCATAAAGTACATAAACTCAACTTGCAATTTGTCAGTAAAACCTCTCATTTTTGGATCAAAAAGGAAGAATCAAAGGACAAAGGAGATATGAGGAATTAGAGAAAAACACTTATGATAAGGTCTGCTCTTGTTTCATATTGAGATTTTGAATTTCATCCTTCCATTTTATGAGTTTCTTAAAAAGGTCAAATCCTCTTCTTGATAGAAGAATCTTTCTAAATGTGGAAAATAAGAAAGGAATAAGAAGCATTGTTATTTGACATGCTTAAGAAGGTCATTCAATTCTCTTGATAGTCTGTGTATTTTTATTAGAATTTATGAATTAATTTCTAGGTCCGATTAAGATTATTTTGTAGAGTCAAGACTTGGTGGGCTTGTGACTTGGTTGATCTAGTGTATACAGTCTTGGTCATTTTCTTTCAGACACCTGCTATCTATGTATGATATTCAACTCCATCTTATACTTGTAAGTCTAGTTTTGGTCCTCACCCTCGCAGGGGTTTGAAAAGAGGCATTCTTGTTGTAACTTAGAAAAACTTATATTAATAAAAATATATTTTTTCCCCATTGAGACTCTTGTATTTCTGATTTTCATATTGTTATTTCCTTTACTTCATTCATTTTAATTCTTGTAATCATTTACATATAAATGCTTTGCATTTTTTAAAGCTAAAACAAATAATTTTAAAATAGCATCAGGTCCAAGAACATATTTCTTGAGGGATGATCGATATTTTTGTAATTATATAAACCCAGGGTAACATTTTCTCCTATCTTACCTTAGCCTAGGAAGATTTGAAAATGCTTGAGTGAGCACTTTGCATTCCTCACCTCGCCAATTTATGTGGCAACCATACCGAGGAGTAATATTTTACTCTCTAGTTTTTATATTTTGTATTATTTTAATGACTTATCCTACCCGACAACAACTTGGTTTAAGATTTCCTGATCAGAAAAACATTGCTTCTTGTCTAAATTGCTCTTGCACGGGAAGAGCTTGGCCGTTCTTGGGAAGCCATCGCTAGAGATATTGAAATTCAAGACCAAAGAGAAGCCTTACAAAGGCAGGCTCCAAATATACCTCCTCAATGATTTTTGTCTTGTATCCACTCATTCATGTCATTCTATACGTTTAAGAGTTCAATCACCTGAATTTGATCCTTTCCTAGAAATAGGAAGGAAAACATAAATTGTTGAAAATATTTAGCTTAAAATTAGAAGATATTTTTTTTATTCTTCCTCATAAATAACAAGCATTTTTGTCTCTTTCCCTCCTTGGCAGCCCATAATGACTTCATCTAGCGATGGTTTTGGTAGTACTAGTGGTTCTACATCATCATAAGCTTCATCATCTTCCTTGATCGGAAGTATGTACAACCATTATAATCATGTTGTTTCCACTACAAATCCAACCAAAGTAATTAAACAGTTTGGTTTATTCAAATTTGAAAAAGATTTGGATGCTACTCCGTGACATGTGTCTTCTCCACTTAATTTAGCTCCAACTATAACTCCCTTGTGATGGTAGATATAGTATGGTAGTATTAAACTAAATGAATCACTGGGTAAAATTAATAGGAACTTGCTATTCATTAATGATGTTCATCTCATTTTCATATCATTTGACACAATTGACTTGATCCTATGAATTATTAATGGTCTTCATCTTATTTTCATATCATTTGACACAATTGACTTTATCCTATGAATTATTAATGGTCTTCATCTTATTTTCATGTTGTTTGTTTTGCACATTTAGCACAAGCATGTGATTCATTAATGATTTGTATATTATTTGCAAATAGTTTGTCAAGGTTTAAGAACTTGAACATATTTTCCAATCACATTAGACATAAAATAATTTATATATTATATAAAATAATTATTATATTTTTATGATAAACATTAGGTATATTAATAAATTTATTGTCAAAGCCCAAACCAATGACGTCATTGCCTACTTTGTGGAAAGGACAATATAACCTTATTTCTAATAGTATATTTTCAAATAATTTTAATGATCGAAAATGTGTTTGTAAAAAATTTATTCTATGAGAGATAAATTTGGATTATATATTCACTTTTTGAAAAGAAGATAACTCCGACACAATATTTAAGAATAGTTTTTTAGTCTTTTCCCAAAATTATTTTATGGCTTATTACAATGAAATTTTTAGACTTGAGTGTTCCATAGACTCTCCATCGTGACCCTCTCTTAACATACTACACTCCACGAAAAGGAATTGGTTGTAATATTTAATATTTACTAGTGTTTTCAATAAATTTGTATGTTCAAAGATGCAAATTTAAGGTAGAATGACATTGAGAGGGTTGTGATGGGGAGAGTAGAGGAGAGGGTTATGATGGGGAGAGGACAGTGATGATCATATATCATTTTATAGTGCATAGGAAGATTGTAGGATCTTGATGATGTCATTACTCGACTATCTTATATACGTATAAATAATTTTGCAAATAATTTTGCTTTATATGTGTAGAAACAATGGGAGGAGGAATAATTGGAGCTTTCAATAGATTTAGTTCTTCGTAGTCGTGAAACTAGCTTCATTCAATTCTCAGTTGAGGTTTTAAGGAGCGTAGTTATGTGGAGAGGAGTCTTGGCAATGAGATTGAGAGAGAAAAATATATTGAAGGACTATCTTGATGAAACTAGATTGTCTACTAGACCATTGTCATAGCTTGCCTTCCTCATGGTGAAAAAATAGAACTAAAAGGTTGATGGGTTGAAAACAAGTCCGATGTTTGAGCTTCATTGGTTTTTCAAGAACCACTTATTCCTTTGTAGCTTGATCCCGACCAAAATCTAAGAATTTGATTCTTGGTAGGGGTATGGATGGACTAAGCACTAGCTTTGCTTCTAAAATTGTAGGTACAAGGTTGTCTTTCAGTGTAGAAGGCACACTCTCTTTTTCTATAGGTATAGATATGGATCTATGAGGCATGGGTGCTTCAAATTCTACAGGTGCTATTGATTCAGTGGTTGTGGATGTGGAGAAATCAACATCATTGGTTCATTCAGTCGATGGTTAGTGTTTTCAGTTCGTTGAAAATAGTAGGGTTAAGGGTTATAAAGTGAAGCAATTTTTTAAAGACGAGATCTGAAGTTTCACGGAGGGTAGGGACACTGTTTATTAGTGGTGTGATAAATTTGGTGAGAGTGCTCCATCGGAGTATGTCACCTTGAAAAACTTTCTTTGTGATGGTTTAGTGAAAGTGGTGGTGCACTCTTTGAGTGCTAAAGTCTTTTGGATCTTGAGTCCTAGTGCCTTGAAGCCTTTGGAAGAGTGGCCTCCTCTTCCTTCTCAAATAAAAAGTGGTAAGAAAAGAGGACGAGATGGTGGTGGGTCATAGTCAATATTTGGAGGATGCATATCTGGTTATGGGGTTGAGAGGGCCCTCCCCTAAAGTGGGGCTTGTCCCATAAATTGGTGTCCATGTTCTATCCATTAAGGGTATACACGAAGCTACGGTTAACTCCTATGAAAATTCAAAGAAACTTAGAGTGGCCTTGCAAGGAGAGGAAGTTAAGTATCCCCATCATTCTTCAGATTTTATGATTCCCAAGTTATTGTTGGACTTAGACGACTTTAATTTTTTCCTAGAAGACAATAAAGAATAGTTTGAAAGGGGTATGCATCTGGAGACCAACGTAGTGACTATGATTTTCCTTTGTAATATGCTCGATGAAGCAACTTCTATCAATGGTTTGTGCTAAACTGGGAGGATATGGGGATTCCTTTGAATTTCTACTGGGGTTTGGGATTGAAGTATGTTTTCCATTTATTTAATTCTAATGCTAAATCTCACCATGTGTTACAGTTTGGTACTTGGACTATAGTCTTACTTATTTTAAGTTGTAGTTGGCAGATTTCAACCCCAATGGCTGTGATCGGGCCCATTACCCACTCTAGTTGGAGTTTCCTTCTCTTATGACTAATTTGCATGCATTTGTTGACATGCTTGCTTACCAATTTGGTAAGTTTCTTATCCTATATGGTCATTAGATCTCTCTCAAGGTGAATCATTGAGTGTGTGTGGAGGTGTATCTTAAGTGAGAAATCCCACATTTTATCTGTATTTTCATAATGAATGTCGTTTGTCAACGGAAGGTTCGCTCCTTGAATCTTATAAATGCTTGATTTGCATGTCAGGATTAGGTTCACCTAATTAAAGATTGTCCTCTTTGAAATTCATGCTTGGATGAAGGGGTAGGAGAGGGTAGTGGTTCAACCCCTCCTTCTTCCAATGGTCTAGGGATTGATGGCACCTCTCTTGCCTCTGATTTAGGTCTTGGGGGTGGCAATGTTTCAAGATAGAGATATCCTTCACGTGGTTGTGTTGGTGGTGTTGGTTCTAGATATAAGGTTGCTAGTGGTGGTGTAGAGAATGGTTCAAGTTTTGTTGTACTAGTTTAGGTGGCTTAGGTGCTGGTGGTTCAGGTTTTGTTGGTACTAGTTTAGTTGGCTCAAGTGTTAATAATTTAGGTTCATGTGTCTCATACTCTAGAAGATTTGGTTTCGGGGGTGTTTTCTCACCCATTGTTCATTGTGGTGGCATTAGTTAGGTCTTGTGAGGCCTTTGGGATTAGCTTCATGGGAATACATCTTAATTGGTGGTGGGTTTTCCTAGGGTACCTCAAAACCCTAGATTAGTTATCATGGATGGATTCACTTCTTCTAAGCCACTTAGCATCAATATTAAGTTTGTCTAGCAAGTCAAAATGAATAAATGGAAGGTAGTCTCCTCTCTATTTTGGGTGGATCAACCTACTGGGGATCTTAACCTGTAACCATAGTCAAAGTATTACAAGGATGGAATTGTTCATTCATCTAGTTTATATGGATTTGAGATGGAAAACTATTTTAATAGTTTAGGATTTCATCTTCCCTTGGAATGAATCTCTCCTTATTGTCTTGAAATGTCTATGGGATGACACTTCCAATTCATAAGATGTTTGTGTATGGTGTGTTGTAGCATGTCTAATCGGATGTGGTCTTCTTATAGGAGGTTAAGTTCATTGGTTTTGAGCTTCATAATAGGATGAACTGTATTTGGAATGGCTCTTTTTGTACTTCAAAGAATTGTCATGGAAGAGGAGGTGTGGTGATTGCTCTCTCTTACTCTTTGTAGATTTTTTTAGTTCTATCTAGTCTAGAACTAGATGATTGGTGTGTATAGATCACCCTTTTGATTTAGGATTAGGTGGCTAGTTTATGTGTGGTTTATGCTCCTAATCACAACTTGAAGCCATGCACGGTTTGGGATTAGGTGGCTTCATATCTTCCTCTTGTGAAGTGGATTATTGGAGGGGATTTCAATGTGGTGGAGTGGGAGAGGGATAGATGTGGGGGTGTAAGTTAAGTGGTCATTGGTTCAAAGAAAAGTGCTTGTTGTCGTTGCAAAGATACTCTTCAAAATTTTGACCAGGAAAAGATCATGAGAGATCGAGTTATAATTCCCATGGAGACCGACGATCAAGATTAAATCAGAGAATGGGAGATGCACGGAGGCAAAACCATCGACCGAAAAAACCACATTCCTAAGTGCAGAATTGAAGTCGGTGGCCCAGAGTTCCGACGTGTAGGGTTTCGGGACTCCACAAGACCGAAAATGAGTTATGGTGCATTGTTAAGTGATTACATCGGTGGCCCGGGTGGCCCGGGTGGCCCAGGTACTCAGTGGTCGTGGTTCCGTAGCAGAGTTCCACCACCGGACCCAGTTGTAGTGGAAAGAGTTAGCCCCTGAGGTTGAATGATGCCAACAAGAGAGAACGAGACCTACGCGAAATGTGAAGYTCCTTTGAACTTCATGAACCGAGATTTAGATAAAGAGACTCCGACATTTGATCGAGGGTGCTTGCGAATGAGAAAAAGAGGAGTTTTATTGTTGCAGTTAAGCGTGTCCAGCGTTATAATTCGTGGGCTAGATAACCCACAAGTCTGAGGATCGAAATCAATGATCTTCTACATCCCAGAATTGGTTTTCATCACATCTTGAGGAGGTTCACACCTTTCTTGAAAATGATGTCCACAATGTGACCCTACAATTCATGTGAAATTGGAGATGATGATTCCATGAGTTGAGGGCTACTTAGCTAAGGATTCTCAAGTCTTCTCTCATATTTAGTGGATTTATGAGGCAGATGAGGGTTCCCACTGAGGTCAAAGGTATGTTTAGCACCCATTTTTAGAACATGTCTTTTTCTTATGCTTTGATGGATGGGGTGGTGGTTACTAGAGACACTTGTTGTTGTGTGGTCCCTTGCAAAGTTTCTTGTGGTCGTAGGGGTAGATTAGACATATATTTTTCCAAGAAAGAGATCTTTGATGCATTGTCTTCTATGCAAAATTCTAGATATTCAGGTATGGATGGGATACTATATGAGTTCTATATGAATTTATTCTTTGGCATCTAAAGTTTTTTCTACTAGTCTGTTATCTGAGTTTCTCAACCAAGTGTTGATCAATATTGTTCTAAAGAATGCAAACATGGTTTCCATTGGTGGCTAGTGACCTATCACTTTTCTTACAATTGCTAATAAAATTATGGCCAAGGCTTTGGAATTGCAGTTCTTCTCGGTGTAAAAGTATGTGGTTCGTCAGGAGTAGACAAGATTTATTCAAGGGAGCTTCATTCTTGACACTAATATTTCTTCATGGGAGGCTATGGAGTGGGAAAGGAAGATTGGGAAACGATCTTCGATCTTGAAAGTTGATTTTGACAAAGTATATGATCAAGTTCATTGGTGCTTTATTTCTAATATGTTGATTTGTTTGGGGTTTAGTCCTTGGTGTGCTTCCATGGTGAACACTTTGTTCACCATTTGATCTGTAAACGAGAGACTTGTTTCCCCCTCAAGGGTAACTACTTATATAGGCACCTCGTCAAAGGGTGTGATGTTTTTTCTTACATCAACCCTCATGACCATGTTCTCTTGACTTAGAATTACTCTTTTAGTCATCTCTTTCAGACATATGATGGTCTTGCCTCACTCCTCTTTGAATGATTCAACCATGGTATATCATCTCTTCTCTCATCCACCTTAGATGGAACATGCACTTGCAATTGGTACACTATGCTTTTATTGCACATGGTCATGGTACTTTGGTTTAGCTTGTTCACTTCACTTTTTGTGCTATTCTCTTATGTATGCGTCTGATACTTAGACATGGTGTTATAACTTCTAAGTTGGTTGTGAATGTGGTAAACACTAGAGTGTGATATAATAACACTTCATAACATTAACAATTTTACTATTTACCCCATCATACCATAGGGGACATAATTATCCTTTAGAAGTTTCATCAAGTCTTGAGTTAGGTTGTACTACTAGTGATCAGGTTGATGCAACATGCTCCATATCCCCACCATACATAACACTTTACATCTTCCCCATTCATTTCCATCTTATTCATAAAAAAAATATTCCCACTCATGCTTGATTTCTCATATGTCATTCAGAAAGGTCTAGATAAGAAATCCTAAGTCAAATAAAAGCCAAAAAGGCTATAGGTGAAGAGAAAATAAAAAAAGCTAAAAGCTAAAAATGATAAAGCTTGATCTATGCCACCTCGCTTTGAGGCCAATGCCCCTAGTCCCATGCTTAACAATGCATATCTAAAGAAAACCGGACTTGATAAATGAATGAAAGAAAAAAGAAAAGAAAGGGGTAGTAAGAAACAATGCCAATGAAATGGTAACTTAAAGCTAAATCTCCCTCTTAAAATCTTATGTCTTGAAGACTCCTAAATCATGAAAGCGASTCARATAAGATTAAAGACATTTACATCATCTTACATGACTTTGAGGGTCAATAAATGAAGTTTCCCCTTCCCCTTCCATAAGTTACCCATTGTATCACCTATCTTTAACTTAGTGATCTAGGAAATACCTCATGTCTTAGGATTTGTCACATAATAAGGGTTAAGGTTGTCCTCCCATAGTAAAACTTATATGCAAATCTTAAAATTAACTTGTGTTATGTTGTTGCTATAATAAATCACTATGTGTGCATCACCTAATGACTTGTAAAGAGGTTAGGCCCACCACTATAAGTGGGTGCATTGCATTGGGATTCGTGTATATGCATTGGGGGTGGAATCTATGCCTTGGGATCCATGTGCCATGCCTCGAGATTCATGTAATCACCATGGGATTTGTGACATTGCATTAGGATCCATGTTCTTGTATACAATCATATCTATCCACATTGGGATCCATGTACCATGCCTCGAGATTCATGTAATCACCATGGGATCTGTGACATTGCATTAGGATCCATGTACCATGCCTCGAGATTCATGTAATCACCATGGGATCTGTGACATTGCATTAGGATCCATGTTCTTGTATACAATCATATCTATCCACATTGGGATCCATGTACTTCATTGGGATATGTGTCACTGCATTGGGATCTTTGGTAGTGCATTGGACAATGACATGGACTCTGCATCATCATCATGTGCCACATGGACCACTCCTGGAGGGTGCACTTGCCTTATTGGACACATGTTGTAGTGTACCCTTTTACACTACCCAGGTTCACCCAACCTCTCAAATCATCATTCATTACATGGATGTAAAACAAATGCATTTAACCAGAATTAAACACATAAAACTCAGAGTAAGATATATGGATACTTCTATAATTAAATGTTCCATAGCATTCGTCATTAATTCATTGACACAGCGGAAAACATGATACAAAACAGCAGAGTCATGTC
>SNQJ01S0089811.1:28097-61217 GCA_010110895.2 Picea sitchensis | reverse complement strand
TACTACTGGAACACCTCACTTTATGTGCCACATGTGCTACATGTCGTCATCCTTATTTGGGGTGCACCTCACCTTGAGATTCATCATTCCTTGATTCATGGAGTTTGTTGAAGGGGCATCCTTGTTCCCAGACCTCTGGTTGACTATGCACATATTTATTGGAGGTTGTTAGCACATTTTTTTGGGGGGGCGCACTTGCACATGAGCTCTTATGGACCACACATGTGACTTTTATTTTATGGTTTGGAATTTTGTGGAGGGAACTCTTACTTAGGAGGTTTTTATTGATGGTTTTGAGGGCACTCATTGTATTTTCCCACAATTTTACCTAAGCATGTTGTATTAGCTCATGGTTTTGTATCTAGCACATAATAATCATCCATTGTTTAGTGAGACACACTATCTATATAAGGAGGGATCCTCCTCATTTATAATTGTTGGAGAATAATTGAAATATATTGGTATAACTTTGCTTCTATTGTAAATCCTATCTATTCTTAAGTGTGTGTTCAAGGGTATAGTAGACAACATTGTTATTTTGCAAGTATACTGGAGAAAGGATCTACTACAAGGTCATAGAAGGGCACTGTGTTCCATTGAGGACGAAACAAAGGTATAGTTGAACTTGCCTAGTTCCTTGTGATCATTCATATTTTGTTCCTTCATAAAGTGTGGACATCCTGAGGTTCTATCCTCTCACACTAGGCTAAATCTAGAGTTCACCTTGTATTATTTGGGTTGGATTCTATGAGGACGCCCCCCCTCCCCCCAACCATACTTGATGGTTTTAATTATCTTAATCAATTCTCATAAGGAAATCCTTCTTGGTGCCTATTGCTTTGACATTTTAGACATAGGAACTACACTCAAGATCAGATCTAGTGTTCCCCATAGCCCAAGTGGGGTAGGCACTAGTCTTCTCTATTTAATTTCTTCAACCACAAAAATTTCATTTAATTGTTTTTTGCAATCTAGGGTTTAAAAGGTTAATTCATTAGGTCTAGATCACTCTTTCC
Source organism: Picea sitchensis (assembly GCA_010110895.2). Classification (NCBI taxonomy): domain Eukaryota; kingdom Viridiplantae; phylum Streptophyta; class Pinopsida; order Pinales; family Pinaceae; genus Picea; species Picea sitchensis. The sequence continues at coordinate 60,201 of SNQJ01S0089811.1, read as the reverse complement.
TTCAAGTTCATTAGACTAGTAATTATCATATCTAGTGGATTGAACTTGATTTAAATGCAAATCGTGTCATTTCATAAATATGTTTTACATTGATTTTCCATTTAGGTCTCTTGGTTGACATTGATACATCTTTGAGAGGATTTTATGCTTGGATCTTACTAGTTTCACTCACATAATGCAGTAGATCTAGAACTCAAACCCTCATGAACCAAATTGATTTCTAACAATTCAAAAGAGTTAAGGGTTTCATGTTCTAAGAGCTGATTTGATTTAAAACTTTTGCAATTTTGATTGATTTGATGTTTTAATTGTGTAACCATTTGATAGATCTAATAGAGATATAATGATTGGATCAAATATGCTCTTGAATGAAACGAATATTATGGTTGACTAATTGCTGGAAACTATCATTTGATGTCTGATCACTATTAATACACATTAGGATTCTCTTTTTTCAAGTCATTTTTCAATCTTGGACATATAACACATCATAAGAATTAAATCGATACTAGAAGTGCTTGAATGATATGCAATTAATGCCAAATGACTCACACATTGGGATTCTCTTTTTCAAGTCATTTTTCAATCTTGGACATATAACACATCATAAGAATTAAATCGATACTAGAAGTGCTTGAATGATATGCAATTAATGCCAAATGATTCACACATTTAATGTTGGTTTATCAATTTATTGTTCAATGTTTAAGGGTTTGAGAGGAGTGGTTTGTTTTCTGATTGTTTCACTAGTTTAAAGTGCTAATACATTGCATATCAAAACGTGGTTAAAGGTCTCCCAATGACCTACTTGAAAACCTCTTAAAACACACTTGAATTCTGATCTTGCTTGTTGGAAAATCATTGTGTTTACTTTGGCATAACAATTTCTGCTTTTCTGGGGATATAGTAACATGTACGGACTATGAATTTTTCATGGTTAAAATTGCACACTACTGTCACATTTCAGTGATTTGAATTGTTTTGAGATAGTATATTTTTGCACTTTTCCTCTAACGAATGAAATATGGTCACACTACACATCATAAGCATTTCTAATGCAGTGAATAATCTGTTCACATTGTTGTGGGAAATCTATGATGCAATAACGCTTTACTATTTTCATATGATAACAATGTTATGTTAAGAAACAATACTTAGTACATTAAGATCTGGGAAAATATTAAGTCTGAAATACACCAACACCATATAAATTTGTGGCATCTAAGTTGAAGATTGGTTTCATGTGGTGAATGGTTTATGAATGTTTTGAGACACATTAAATCTGAAATTTGATGGTTACGTGGATGAGCTTACATGTTGTGTCATTCAATTTGCTCTCTAAATCATTCACTTGCAACATTGTCTACATGTACATGTTCTTGATATTTTAAATTTGGAATCTAAATTGTTCTAAGAATTTCACTAACTCTCCAATATATGTTATGAGTGATTTGCCACTATTGCTTCATGGTTCATCAATGAATATTGCTACATTACAAGTACAATTGAACACCTTTTCATAAATGTTTATGAACATATCTTGATAATTTACTGTGGAAATGATCTAATCTGGTTAACTAAGGTTAACTAAGAAAGTCATGATTCTTTTCTAAGCACCTCACTTGAATACTTGTGTTGTTGACAATCACTAGATTTACAATTTAATTGGAGTATTTGTGTTAATCAATTTTCATGCTTAATCACTTTTTTCTCATACAAGTCAGGTTGGTTATTTGTGATGAGATTCATAAGTCAAAATCAAGCTAACAAGACACTCACACTTTTGCAATGAATTTAGCTTGTTTAATTACAGGGTTCCCCCCTATACTAGGAGAGTTCACTTTCCTTTGGTATGAAGAGTGGATCAAGGCCATCGAGGTGATAGTGGGTGGCTTGCCTGAGAGTTTCGGTTAGGATCTCCTGTTGAGGTTAGGAGTTTTCCTCCTAGGTGAGAGTTTGAGTGGTTACATGACTTATATCTCACTGGCTTCACCAACAAGGATCATATACATAATTAACTTCTAATATATGCTTCTTTGTCTTATGTATAGATCTCTATCCTTTGAATGGATACAAGACCTCTATGCTAAGTGTAGCTTGCACACAACAACCAACTAACAATGCCAATAATAAACATTATTCTGAAGGCAAACTTCTCTATTGTTATCACCAAGAAGGAACACAAGGATTGCATCTGATTCCTTGCTTCAAGGCTTGATTTATTTCATGTTTGCAATGCTCTGATCTCAAGAACCAATTGAATGTCACACCCTTTGAATTCGTTTGTGCAAGAACTCTATTCAATGGTTCAAAACCGATTTCCACATGTGTAATGTGTGGACATGGATACATCCTTATTGCTTGGTCTTATAGTTGTAGGTATTAAGACCCCACCAAATTGATTATACACAAAGTTAACTCCAACATACACTCATTATCAACAATCTAACAACAAAGTATTCAATTACTTCATCCTTAAATCCAACCCAACCATAAGCATAGAGTATCATTTCGACAATGAGGAAGAACAAGGTTCAACTCAGACTTTTAATACAATGCAAAACTCACATACATACACATTTTCTTCTCATGTAAAATGAGTGTCGGGGATGAATCCACAATAAATCTTCATCGGTAAAGGGGATATGGTTCACAGAGCCTTCATAATGGATTGGTATGTCTCATTCAACACCCATCCTTCCACATTTATTGTGATTACAATCATGCTCCAATTCAACATGTACACCATTAATTCAACATGTATGAGACAAAAATTAATTAAGCCACACCTGAAATGGATTCTTTAGATGAATGGAATGTCATAAGCATTGTTTCCATGATTAATTCTTTTACAAGTAACAACATATGAATTTATATGTGAGGTGCCTTCATATGCACATGGGAATGAGATAAACAAACTTTGCTTGAATGAAATGACTAAGTAAATGCCAAAATGCATTGACCAAAGTTTCCATGAGTTAGTGGAGGTAGAAGCTACAACCAAACTCTATCACTTGGACTTACCCACTCAACACACAACCCAAGGAAGCCAAGGATTTACCTAGAAACCAATCATATGGCCACCGGGAAATGAGAGGTGGCCCTCCTGAGCTACATATGGCTCATATAACCTGTATGACCCTATGTGGCCACAAATTCTAGGTAAAGACTATGTGTAGGATGAAGGGGGATGTGTATTGTCTCCAATACTTTCCCAATGTTGTGTGCAAGCTATATTTTGACACAAATGGTCTGAAATATTGAAGCTTTGTTGTTCTCTGGAATAAATTTCCATCCTTCAAATGCATAATTAGAAACTAAGATAAATAATTGCAATAGCTAGTTTCTAATGGCCATTGATCTTAGAAAACAACAATAATTGATGGATGTGAATACAAAGTTGTTGTTTATCATAGCACAGATTCCATTGAAACTAAATTCATGAGTAAATATAATGTATTATAGTGAAAATGATTCATCACATGCATCAATCCAATTACTAGAAGCATTATAAGCATAGAGAAACACCAATAAATCAAGCACACTAATTAACATAGCCACAATGAAATTCCATCACACAAAGACACTGAATTTTACTTGGTGAAACCCAAAGGAAAAAACCCCATCATAAAATGGTTGCTTTGTTTTCATTTCAACAATCTCCGGTTACAATGTAGTTCATGGCTCTATGGCCATTCAACAATTCACTCAACTCCTTCTCCTGTGCATTCTCTCCTCCTGGCCAAAATATCCTTTGAGAGTGAAATTCAGGAAGAAATAAGGAGATTTGGGGTAATGGAAAGGCCAACATGCCCGACCTTTCATTTCCCATTCCTCAATCTTTTCTCTCCTATTTTCATTTTTCTATTTTATTTAATTCTTGTTTTTCCTCTCTTTTGTCTCATTTACTTTTACATTTTCATTTCCTTTAATAGTTTATATAACCTTCATTAATTACCTAAGTTTATTTGTAGGTTCCAAGTCTTATATTCATTTGCTTGTTCAGATCCATTTCAAATCACATATCTCCATTGAGTGGACATTTTATCTCCAAAAACTTAGCGAAAACCAAATCTGGATCAGTGTGCCTTATGTCTACTTTTTTGGAACAAGGTTCTAACTCTGGATTTTGGCTATAGCTCCAACTCTAGCTTTATCTTTGGCTCATGTCTCTGGATACTATCTCTAGTTTTAGCTATGGATCTAACTATGGTTCCTAGCCTCATTATTCCTATAGTGCATATGTATGCACATTGACTCTAAAATTTGAACAATCTTCGTACCCAAACTCTTCACTCAAAATTCATTCCCATATTCAATGTGTAAGTCTCTTGTATTCTTAGACTTGGAGACAGTCTATCTCAACAACCAATGAAGGCCAAGCCAAATTCTGGTTTGTTTTTGTTCAATGAGATCCAAGAAACTATGCCATTATGAAAAATTTCGAGAAGATGAAGTGTGGACTACCCTCTTCTATTAGGATCAACTACTTCCTAGCATGGAAACAAATCTTTGCATCAAACTATACAATCTTTTATATTTTGCAGTTTGACAATCATTATTCTTCCATTCCTCTACTATAAAATCTTTTAGATTTTGCAGTTTGTGTAGACATGTATATCTATCACCATGGGAAAGGAATCAGATGCATTCATTGTAGTTTTACATGGCCCTGCATGTTGGTTGTAGGAGACTTTGAACAATTGGTAATTTGGTTCACTGGATGGTGAGTCAATGTTGAACTAGATTGCAATGAAAGAAACATCATCACATGCTTGATATCCTTCTATTCTCTCTCTTACTTCCACCAAAAATTTGCTTGCTTTGTTGGTGATGTTGATCTCTTGTGCTACTACAATGCCTTGGACATCTTATGCTCCTTGGGAGGGATATTTAGGGAACTCTTCATACTCTTTACTCTTCATTCTCCAAACTATTCTCTTGGTTATGTGTTTTCTAGGGTGAAGCTCCAGATGAATTTGTCAACACTTTTCTTCCCAATGGACACTCAACTTGCAGTGGTAGAAAATTTTCTTAGTGTTGTTGTATGGATTGCTTGACATAGTCGCTTTCTTCCTATGCCTCTAAAGTCTTCTTTCAAGTTGGTCTTGGCATTCATCAAACTTCTTCTTTAGAAAAGACAACAATTTGGAAGAGGTCTCAAGTTTCTTTTCCATCTTTTCCATCCTTAGGTCAAACAACTAGACCTTCTCCTTTAAGTGCTTATTCTCTTCTTGAATCATTGTTGGCTTGCAAGTCTTCCAACCTTTCTCTCTTTCCTTTATCCATGTTGAGTCTGCATTCTCTTCAAATTTATTGAAATTGTGTCACATTCAAGGATTCAATTGCTCTAATACCTTATGTTTCATAAACAAGGTACTTATTTCCCACTCACTTGACCAACATGGATCCTTTCTAGAATTAAATTCTAATATTTGTTTCTCTATCTTAAACAAATATCTATATCCTATGAATGGCTACAAGGCCTTTGTTCTATGTGTATCCCACACACAACAACCAAGTAACAATGCCAATAATAAATATAATTATGAGTGCAAACTTCTATGTTGTTATCGCCAAGCAGGCACATGAGGATTGGTTGTGATTATTTGCTTCAAGGCTTGAGATATTTTGTGTTTGTGATTCTCTATTCTCACGAACCAATTGAATGACACACCATTTGAATATGTTTGTGTAAGAACTTTGTTCAAGGGTTCAAATCCAATTGCTCGCATTTGTAATGTGTGTACATGGATACCACCTTATTTCTTGGTCTTATAGTTGTAGGTGTTAACACCTCACCAAATTGCTTATGCACAAAGTTAATTCCAACAATCCACTCATTAACAAAAATACAACAACAAAGTAGCCAATTAATTTATCCTTAAATCCAAACCAACAATAAGCATCGTGTATCGTTCCAGTAATGAGGAAGAACAAGATTCAACTCATAATTTTAATACAATGAAAATCTCACATACATATACATTATCTTCTCAAGTAAAATGAGTGCCAAGGATGAAGCTTAACTGATAAAGGGGAAATGGTTCATAGAGCCTTCACAATGGATTGGAATGTCTCATTCAACGCCCATCCTTCCACGTTTCATGTGCTTACAATCATACTCCAATTCAGGGAAAATTTTAAGGATGCATACTTATCTTGAAGTGTAGAAACATTGGTGAATTTTACTAATTATTAAATTCCAGCCATAAAATATTTGGCAATATTTTTGTAAAAGAATTCAAATTTCTAAGAATTTTATAAAGTTTCTAGAATTTTTTGGCAATTTTTAGAGTAAAAAATTTTTATTCTATAAAATTTGGGTGAATCATTTTGCAAAAACTGGAAAATAGCGAATTGTTTTTTGGAAAAAAATCATGGAAAATTATCCCATAGTCAAAATTTAGCCCCTAAAATCCCCCCCGACCCCCTCGAGTCCAATTAAGCTTGTACAATTTTAATTCAACATGTATGAGACAACAAATAATTATATCATACCTAAAATGGCTTCTTAAAATGAATGGAATGTTATAAGCATTGTTTTCATATACAATGCTTTTAGAAGTCATCAAATATGAATTTATAAGTGAGGTGCCTTCATATCTACATGGGAAGGTGATAAATGAACTTTGTTTTATTGAAATGACTAAGTAAATGCCAAAACTCATTGACCAAAGAAGCCATGAGCTAGTGGAGGTAGTAGCTACAACAAAATTCTATCACTTGGACTTACCCACTCAACACAAGACCCAAGGAAGCTAAGGATTCGACTAGCAACTAATTGTACAACCACTAGGAAATAAGAGTCATCCCTTCTGAGCTACATATGGGTCATATGACCTATACATCCATGTGTGACCATGAATTCTAGGTAAATACTGTATGCATGCTGAAGGGGGGTGTTTATTGTTAAGTTTTCACTATGCTAGGCTCAAGCATGAGGTTTATTTCATTTTATTCATGTACATGAACCATAAACAAATGCAACTACACCATTTACAATTGCTGCAATAACCAAGATCACAAGAAGAAATACCATGCACAAGAACACAAGAAATATCCTCGGAAAACCCTTCTCAACAAGGGAGAAAAACCCAACAATCCTTTGATATATTATCAAGAGAAGATCCTCCAACCATGAAACCCTAATGCACACAAGACGATGCTCTACTACCTTGAAACTTGTGCCCAAGAGAGGTGCGCACTTCAGCCCTAGAAGATGTGCTTGCTGAAATTTCCAAATGACAAGTGACTTGTGTGTGAGTGTTTCCTCAATGGGGAAATCACCTCTATTTATACTAGACTAGACACAAAAAAAGGTGTGTCTATTGGGACAACAGGGTCATCCTCAATAACTCAGAAAATAATTAATTATTACAATAAAAATTAATTATCTTTCACATATGGTGAAGCCGACCTGTATCCTTTACATCACAATTAGGGTTATAGGGAAATATTACTCTCAGACAATATAGCAAGGGATCTCACACATCCACTAGTGCTCAATCACTAGGGGTACGTCCACCTGTGATCAACCACATGGACGTCCTACTCAATAGATCTCTATCTCACTGAGTCCACATGAGAATCATCTGGAGTACCATCTCAAGATTGACTCAATTGAGTCCACAAGGTAGGAGATTACATGTCATAACAACTCAGTCCAGAGTTCGACGCACACCCATCACATGGGCACCTTCACCCCACATAGGGGTACACATTGTTTCATCTCAATCCAGAGACGAACGACACACCCATCTCATGGGGATTCTCACCCCACAGATGGGCACACATTGTTTCATCTCAGTCTAGAGAGGAACGACACACCCATCTCATGGGCACACCCAACACATGGGATCTCTCACAGGTCGACTCACTTAGTATGTGTCTTGGAGGATGTCTCACGAAGTTGTAACCATCAACACTCCCTCTCAGATAGGGAGACATTCTCCACCAGGCCAAGTCTCTCACGAAAGTACTCGAACTTTGTCTTGGTAAGCAGTTTGGTGAAGATATATGCAATATGCTCATGTGTAGGAATGTACTGCACGTGTATTGCTTTCCTCTGCACCATGTCTCTAATATAATGATATTTTATATCAATGTGTTTCAGTCTATCATGAAACATAGGGTTCTGAGAGAGCTTCACACAACTCTGGCTATCACAATGAATAATGGTAGGATCCATCTCATGATCAAATAAATCTGTCAGGACCTTGCAAAGCCACATTGCTTCGCAGACTTCCACACTCAATGTTATATACTTTGCTTCTGTGGTACTCATGGCCACAGAGCTATGTTTCCTACTGCATCAGGAAACCATGGAAGACCCCAAGGTAAAACAACAACCGGATGTGCTTTTCCGGTCCACTGTGCTCCCTGCCCAATCTGCATCAACATATCCCCGCAAAATCATGTTTACACTAGAGGCATATCTCAGGCCAAATCCAACTGTGCCTCGTAGATATCTCAATACATGATTCGTTGTTATCCAATGAGTCTGTCTCAGCTGACTCATGAATTGACTAAGTACATTCACTGCATAGCATATATCAGGTCTGGTGTTAACCAGATACATCAATGATCCAATCAATTGTCGATATAAATGTGGATCAATCTCGTTTGAATCAGTAGAAACATCGTTCATTTTCTTCAAATCCATCACTATTGGTGTAGGCATGGATTTGCAGTTTGTCATACCGAACTTCCAATATCTCCACTGTATATTCTCCTTGACTTAGGAAAATCTCATCAGTCTCTGCCATAATTCTGGTCCCAAGAAGTAGTGCATCATACCCAGATCCTTCATCTCGAATTCAGAAGTCAATGCTCGCTTGCATTCAACAATAAGTCTTTCTGAACCAGTGAGGAATACGTCATCCACATACAGGACCAAGATTAGGCACTCATTACCAACAATATGATAATATAGGTTTGGATCAAAATCACTCTTGTTGAAGCTCAAAATCATCAAGAATCCATCCATCTTCTCGTACCAAGAACGAGCTACTTTCTTTAGTCCATACAAGGATTTCTTCAACCCGCACACATGAGTTTTCTCGTCGTGTATCACAAATCCTTTTGGATGCTTGATGTAAACTTCTTCATCAATCTCACCATTGAGAAATGTTGTCTTTACATCCATATGATGTAGTTTCCAACCCATGGATGTAGCTAGTGCAATGATAGTACAGATGGAAGTGTATCGGGATACTGGAGCAAATGTATCAACTGGAACAACTGGATCAACTGGAATAATGGTTGTCTCCCTCTGAACTACTGAAGGGGAGAAGGTATCGTCTCTTTCTTTTTCTCAAATAGTTTGACTCCCTCTGAGTCAAGTAACACCCTTTGAAGTCTGAAGGATAGACATCTTGTTAGGAACCAAATATCAATATAGCATAGAAAAACATCAGAATAAGTACTCAACGCCTTGAAAAAGAGATAATTTCAGATAATAAGCCTCTTCAAGGGGGAAACCTCCTTTTACCCCACATAAATGTTCAAGTACAAGATGATTCCAAATGACAATGTCTCATTGGTATATATAGGAGACTAGGAGGTATAATTACAACTAATGGAATAAAGACGACATAAATAAAATAACATTACTAATGTAATATGTCCCAATTAAGGGGTAATGAGACAATATTAGGGCTTAACATGCCCCTCCCCTTGAGACAAGTGTTGTATCCATGATAGCGAGTAACTTCACAGATATACGTATAAAGGAACTCACATCTTCCCCAAGTGGAATCTTTAGTAGGTAGTTTCCTCCATTTTAATTTTCTGAAATGGATCTATTCCCTCATTTGGTGAATTCTTGTGTTAGTGACGGATTGATGGCTTGGGGCTTCAATATGATTTTCCTTCCTCGTCAGGTTCTAGCAATATAGTTTGAAGCGGGATCTTGTCACCTATAACCTTCATGGCATGGAAACATGGAAAACTGATTGTACTCGTGAAGATGCAAACAACTCAATTTGTATGCCATAGTGCCAATCTTTTGCAGCACCTTATAAGGGCCTTGGTACTTTGGTGATAATTTATTATCCTTCTTGGCTTTAGCGAGGGACATTTGTTTGTATGGTTGTAGTCACCACAAACACCCAATATCCCACTTCAAAACTTCTTTCACTCACGATGTTGATCGCTTGTTGTTTCATGCGATTACGTGCCATGGTTAGGTTGTCCTTTAAGATTTGGAGAACTTGTTGTTGATGCTCGTCTTGATCTTCCAGCTGGCAGACCTTCAATTTTATTTTTAGAGAGTGATGATGGAGATGAGGGTGGACATCAGCTAAATTACCATAAATGAGTGTCATTTTTTGTTGCGATTATGAAAGAAGGAAGTGTTATACCACCGATGCAAGAGTAACCATTTGAACCATTGTGTTTTGTTTATTAGAGACAAAACAGCGAAGGTAGCCTTCCGGACGATTTGTTCACTATCTCGGTTTTGTCCATCGGATTGAGGGATGATAGGATGAACGCAAACCAATTAGGTACCCAAACAAAGAAATGAATTTTGTCCAAAAATGTCCAATGAAGATTGGATCCTCTTGTCACTTACAATAATCTTTGAAGAACCTGTGCAGCTTTTGAATTGTCTCAATGAATGCGATTAGGCCCGTACTAGATTTGAAGGGATGAGAGAGTGCATAAAAGTGTCTTGTCTGGTCAATCTATCAACAATCACCATGATGATACTTTTTCCTTGGACTTCCCGGTAACCATGATGAAATCCGAGCCTCCTCGATCTTGACTTGGGATGGCTAATGGTTGTAAAGACCCAGGGTCGCAGGTGACTTTCCACCATATTTTGTTGTAAATAAACATTACGCCACAAACCTTTGAACATCAGTTTTAAGGCCATCCCAAAAAAATCCTTCGACTTTATGGTAGGTTTTAAAAAAATCACGAGTGCCCTCCTAATGGAGAGATTATTATTCTTGGAGTTCGAAAAGTACCTTTGTTTGAATTGGGATTTCTTACATAAATATAAGCGTCTTTGCCCAACATAGTGAATCATTTTCCATGTAAATGTATAGGTATTTTTCGAATCTTATTTACTGTATGCTAAATGAGAGTCCACACTTTTAGTCATTCTTCCATTCATCCCTTTCTTATATTATCCAGTAGGTTTGGATTCGAAGTCAGAAAGTAAAAACATATTCATACTTTTCTTGAGAGTGCAACTGTCACAACATTTTTCTTCCCCTTTTATAGGCGATTTCAAATCATGGCTTAATATCTTGGTTTACCCATTTTTTGTTTTGAAGATAGTCTTTGTTCAAGAAGTATTTAGAGACTATCATGATCTGTTTTTTGACCTTGAAGTGCCTACCTATTAGGTAAGGATGCAATTTCTTCAATGCATGTATTGTGCCATCATTTCCTTCTCATAAATGGGTTTTGTAATCCTTTCCTTGAGTGGTGGAGCTTTTCAAAAGCCATGGGCCTTCAGCATGCATTAGTACAACACCAATTCCATTTCACAAAAACCTTTATTGAGGAATCACATTCCACAATAAAAGGTTTTGTGAAGTTTGGAGTGGTCAAGGAGGAGCTTTGCATACCTCTTTAAGTTTTTTCTAAAAGATTTAGTTGCCTGGAGTCCATGAAAGTACATCCTTCTTAGTTAGTGTCGTTAAAGGGTGTTGCTATTATTCCATAGTGCCAAACAAACTTGTGGTAGTAACACATCAGACAAGAGTACTCTAAGATTTTTCAATGTTTTGGTAATCAGCCATTCCATCATAGCCTTAATCAACTTGTTAGGGTCTACCTTGACATGTCATGAGGGCTAATATGCCCCAAATACTCTGCCTCCTTCCTCAAAGAAAAATTTGGATGGTTTTGGCATTATAGTTGTTGCTCCTTTAGTAGTTGTAGCACCCCTTGTCAACATGTGGCACATGATCCTCCCAAGACTTGCTATAGATTGGTATATCATCAAAAATATGCCCTGGGGTACCGATGGAGGAAGGGCTTGAAAATGGGAATTCATCAACCAACAGGATGTGGAAGGAATTCATTTGTAGGCCAAAGGCATGACCAAAAATTCATAATGGCCTTCATGAGTTCAAAGTATTGTTTTTGGGATGTCTTCTTTATAGAACCCTAATCGATGATACCACAGGCGAAGATCAATTTTGTGAAATAGATTGCTCCATGTAGTTCATCTAACAATTCATCAATGGCGGAATGGAAACTTATCTTTAATAGTGTTCTTGTTGAGCTCTCTATAATCTCAACACATGCATCATGAGCCATCTTTCTTGAATACCATTACCTTGGTGCAAAGTTAACTTTGGTTGGTCTAATAATTCCGACCTCTAACATTTCTTCAACCATGTAATTTCACTCTTAGGACAGGGGGTATCACGTATGGCCTAATGTTGGGAGGAACACTCGCAGTGGAAGTGATTTCCATGATCATGATTTCGAGGTGGGTGGAAGACCTTTGGGAATATATTCAAATACTTTAGGAATGTATCAATGATCCTTGGAGATCTTGAGGGAATAGATGGCTTAGATGTTTGAACATCTAGTGAGCATGGTTTGTGCAATAACACCTTGATGCTTTTTCAATGAATTTTTGTCATGCCATTGGGAGCTTATCCGCCTTAGGGTTTCCACAGGCAGTACCTCTTAACTCAATTCTTTTCCTTCGATGAAAATTTCATGAAAAGTTCTTGAAAATTAAAAGCCATGGTTCCTAATGATGATTGTAACCATTGGATTCCTAGTACAGCTTATCAACACCACTTATGGGTATAACAATCATTGGACTATTCATTACATATTCCCCATAGTAAGATTGATCTTATTTCATTTTTCACGAGCAATTGATAGTTCCTCCATCATTATTTGAAACTATGGCCTTGGATATACAAAGCAATTGGATCTTTGGCTAATTTATAGTGAATGAAATTATGAATGCTACTGAAATCAATTAGGTATTACCCTTTTATTTTTGATTTATCCTTAGATCTTGAGGGTTTGCTAATTCAACCAATGCATTACACGATACTGTGGAGTCATCTCTTTAGATGAAATTGCTTCCACGTTTTCATCTTGAGATGGTTCTTGTTCTGTGCTTCTTCCTCTTCTACAATCTATGTAGAATAATTTCTTCTCACCACACTTACCCATGTCACTTCTGTACTTGCCTCCTGGGTGAGCAGTAGCCTTTTGCTTTTCTTTCCTCAATTGTTGAGGTGTGACCTTGTAGGTTGAGGTGTTTTAGAAGAAGGAACATTATTCTCTCTATAGATGTTAGGATTGGTCCTTCTAGTAGCCATAGCCATATTTTTACTTTCAACATTTCTTGCCACCCTAAATGCATTCTCCAATGGTTGGGTTCCCAAAGCGAACCTCATGTTGAATGTTATCCTTCAAAGAAGTTCCTATGGAATACATCAATCAAGTGCTCATGCAGATATCTATTACCTTTATATTCAATCTTTGGAAGTTCTCAATGTGCTGGTAACTAAACCCTTTTGCTTGAGATTTATCAATTGGCTAAAGAAGGTATTGCTCTTATCCTCATAGTGTATATCATTTTCTTCTATGAAAATTGTCCAAGTGTGAGAGTGATTCTGAGAACAAAACCATTGATACTACACAAATTGATTGGGTTCTAAATATAAAAGAAACAATTATTTTGTGTATGTGGCACATTATGTAAATCAAAGAATTGCTCCATCTAGTATCCATGTGATTGGGTCAGCACCATCAAACTTCTCCATATCAATCTTAGGAACGTGGTTGTTCTTCGAACTAAAGTTGGAGTTCTCCATTCTTGATTCACCTTCCTTGTTTCTTCATAATAAATTTCATGGGATACATTTTCACTTTCAGTGTCCTCTCTCTATTATGAGATGTTTCAATCCTTCCATGATATCCTCTTAAAGCGTCCATCTTAGTATTTGTTGCCTCAAACTTATATTCTGTTGAATCCATCATCTCCTGCATTAGTTCATCTTTTTATTCTGTCTTCTTTTAGCCAAAATCATTTATGTCCCTATACATTTCTTCACCTTCATCAAGAGTCAAAGTGGGATTGTATGGAGGCTTATTTAGTGTAGAAGTTCCCTTTTTTGGTGGCATGTTGGCCAAAGTATCACTTTAAACCTTGATTTTGGGGAGTGGTTCTGCTTCAGACAATCTTCCTTTTATTGTATCTCCAAAATTTGACCCCTTCTTAGTATATGAAATTTTATTTTTTGCAGGTCTATGATATTGCTTCTCTTCAATGACGCTGGAGTCATTAAAGTGGATATTATAAAGTGGAATTCGATAACTTCCCACAACTTGTTGATTTTTTGGCTTTCAGGAGATCTAACTTGTATAGTGTGCTTACTTATGAAAGTAATTGATATAAAATTCTGAAAACTCATACGAGGAACTACTATAGTGCAATCCAATATACAATTCAATTGGTCTCACACAATTTGGATACTCTAGGAAGAAGTTATGATTCTTTTAGCTGGAACACATGAGACTAGTCAATGGGACCTAGTCGGATACTCTATTTTACACAGAGTGTATCTACAAATTAAGATGTTGACCACGAGAAGCTGAAATTTCTACCACATATACCTTACTAATTTATGTGAATATCCTCTGGAGGTCAGGGTCTAAGCGTTACAAAAATTTTTATAGCGAAAATTCCGTAATGACTCAATTTGGGATGATTCGAGTCCCTATCTTATAAAGGTTCAATATCTCATAAAATTATATTTATCTCAAGAGCTGAAATTTATTGGCATGATCTATTTACTAAATATTCTCCAAGGGGTTTCTTCTAAAATGTTTTATAAGAAAAGTTATAGAGAAAATGCCAGTAGCCTCGGATCTTGGCGTTGTGAAACCCCCAAGACCTTGAGCTCACGATACCATATGTTAGGAACCAAATATGTGTAGCATGAAAATAGCAGAATAAATACTCAATGCCTTCAAAAAGATAGAATTTCAAATAACAAGCCTCTTTGGGGGCAGCCTCTTTACCCACATAAATGTTCAGAAGTACAAGATGATTCAAATGACAATGTCTCCTTGGTATATATGGGAATGGGAGTATAATTACAACTAATGGAATAAAAGCCAACATAAATAAAATAAAATTATTGATGTAATATGCCCCAATTAAGGGGTAATGAGCCAATATTAAGGTCTTAACATCTTCATTTTTCTGTGTTGCTAACTTGAAATCATATCATGTCTTCTCAGGTCTGTTGTTGACCACATGGTACTTTGTTGGCCTCTGTACTAGGATAATAACCAATATGACCTCCCATAGGGATAACAATCAAAATAGCTTCCTATACTGGGATAGTAACCAACAACAAAAAATGGACTCCCGTACCAAGGATAATGTGGTCCAGAAGGATACACACCATGGATAATACCCTTCATTATAAAATGCAAGCTACTACAGAGTAGTGATGAAATCAAGTAAGGAATGTATTACAAAACTTACCCTAGTCTACATTCATGCTCAATATCATATTTCTTTTTAGAGGAAGTTTTCCTCATCTCTCATGTCTTCCAACTTATTTTGGGGTGGATCTGGATCAATGTCATGATTGGAATCATATTGTCTTTATTTCTTTAAATTTGGGCAATTTCTTGCAAATGTGTGTCCATACTTGTTAGATGGAAACCTTTGAACCTTTGACATGTCTTTTCTCTGATCATAACTTGAAGTTGATGAATTCTTCTCGCCTTTAAATGTTTGGCTGAGGTTTCTTTTATTTCTTCCTCCTTTCTTGTATGAAAGGCAAGAGCATGAGATTGTCATCATGATGGGAGTTTTTCACTCCTCTAGCTATAAGTATGATTTCTTCTTGAGTATAGTATGTACACAGATGATCAAAAGTAGGTACTTTTTCTCTTCCACTGATACTTAGAAGGGAAATGGTTCCCAATGTATTGGAAGAGCATTTAGAGTAGTTAAGACAAGTTCTTTGTATGATATAGTTTCTCCAATGGCACCCAACTAATCTCTATCCTCACGACATTTTCATGAAGAAGGTAGCCACGATGTAACCTTTTGTCATCTTGATATTTTGGAGCCAACCCTTTAATGTATGAGAGCTCACGGGGTGTTGTCACTTTCAAACATATTCTTCAATGCTTCATACATTTCATAAGTTGTCTTCATGTTGGAAATATGAGGCAAGAGATGATCTCTTACTAAGTAGATGATTATTTCCCTTTCCTTGACATCATCTTCTCCTTTTCTTCCCTTCTCTTCATTGGTAGTTGTCTCCGGTAAACCTTTTTGTATCACCCGTAATAAGTCTTCCTCTTCAAAGGTGATCTAAAGTCTTGATTTCCAGGAACTAAAGTTGCCAGTCCATCAAGCCTATCTTCCCTGAGTTATCATTCATCATATTTTGATTCTTCTGAAGCCACTTACCAATTGGGATCAGAAACCCTAGTAAGCTAGGCTAATTATGGCAAAGGTGGGTTTTAGGGCTGTCCAGAAATGCAGCAATAATGCAGTGAGAAAGTCAGAATTAACCTTTGGTGACTGAAAGCTCCTTCTGATGATATAAGGCTACAAGATATGGTTTGCAGGAAGAATTTAGAAACCAGGGCCAAAATCTAAAATTCACAGGTGTCCATCTAAGAGTTGTTGGAGGTGTGATAAGGGAGGACGTACACTCCCATACAATTTTTAACCCCAACATCCAAGTTTAAGGTACTAAAACACCTCAGAAAAGGAGGGCCATACAGAATTGCAGAAAGAAGGACGACTGGCTTTAATGCTTGTGAAATGGGTTCTTGAAGACCTACGCTCACGATACCATGTTAAGTTATCACCTTCTAGAGCTCAAGCATGAGGGTTTATTTAATTTCTTCATGTACTTTGATCATGAAGCAAATGCAGCTGCATATTCACAATTATTTGCAATATGAATCCTGAAGAAATGCCATGCACAGAACACAAGAAATATCTGCAACTACACCATTCACAATTGTTGCAATAACCAAGATCACAAGAAGAAATACCATGCACAAGAACACAAGAAATATCCTGGGAAAACCCTTCTCAACAAGGGAGAAAAAACAAACAATCCTTTGCTATATTCTCAAGAGAAGATCATCAAACCATGAAACCCTAATGCACAAAAGAGGGTGCTCTACTACCTTGAAACTTGTGCCCAAGAGAGGTGCACACTTTAGCCCTAGAAGATGTACTTGCTGGAATTTCCAAATGACAAGTGACTTGTGTGTGAGTGTTTCCTCAATGGGGAAATCACCTATATTTATACTAGACTCAACACAACAAAAGGTGTGTCTATTGACACAACAGGGTCGTCCTCAATAACTCACAAAATAATTAATTATTACAATAAACATTAATTCTCTTTCACATATGGTGGAACTGACCTGTACCATTTACATCACAATTAGGGTTACATGTAAATCTTACTCTCAGACAATATAAAAAGGGATCTCACACATCCACTAGTGCTCAACCACTAGGGGTACGTCCACTTGTGCTGAGCCATAAGGACTCCCTACTCAACATATCACTATCTCACTGAGTCCATAGGAGAATCATATGGAGTACTATCTCAAGCCTGACTCAATTGAGTCCACAAGGTAGGAGACCACATGTCATAACAACTCAGTCTAGAGTTCAACACACACCCATCACATGGGAACCTTCACCCCACACAGGGTTACACATTGTTTCATCTCAATCTAGAGATGAACGACACGCCCATCTCATGGTCATCCTCACCCCACAAGGGACACACATCGTTTCATCTTAGTCCAGAGAGGAACGACATACCCATCTCATGGGCACACCCAACACATGGGCTCTCTCACAGGTCGACTCACTCAGTCTGTGTCCTAGAGGATGTCTCACGAAGCTGTAATCATCAACATTTATGTCCTCCAATACTTTCCCAATGCGGTATGGAAGCTACATTTTGACACCAACAATCTCAAAGGATGAAGTTATATTGTTATTTGGAATTAAATTTCCATCCTTCAAATGCAGAACTAGAAGATAAGTTAAATAATTGTAACAACTAGTTTTTAATGGCCATTGATCTCATAATACAATAATAATGGATGTATGTGATTATGGAGTTGTTATGTATCATAGAGTGTGCATTGAAAACAAATTTATAAGTAAATATAATGTAATACAATGAAATTTATTCATCACAGGTATCAATCCAATTACTGACAACAATTTAAACACAAAGAAACAACAATAAATCAAGCATAGTAATTAACACATCCACAATGAAATTCCATCACACAAAGACAATGAATTTCACCTGCAAAAACTCGAAGGAAAAAGCCCTAGTGTTGAATGGTTGCTCAATTTACATTTTGACAATCTATGGTTATAATGAAATTCATGGTTCTATGGCCATTCAACAATTCACCCAACACCTTCTCCTTTCCATTCTCTCCTCTTGGACAAAAGACCCTTTGAGAATGAAAGTCCAAGAATAAATAGGGAGACGTGGGGTAATGGAAAGGCCAGCATGCTTGACCTTTCATTTCCCATTCCTTGGTATTTTCTCTCATATTTTCATTTTTCTTTTTATTTAATTCTTGTTTTTCCTCTATTTTGTCTCATTTACTTTACATTTGCATTTTTTTTAGCAGTTTATCTAACCTTCATTAATTACCGAATTACATTTGCAAGTATTGAGTCTTACAACCATTTGCCTGTTCAAATCCATTTCAGATCACCAATGCTTCAAATTTTGTTTCTATTAATAGGGCCTTGACTCCTTATATTTATTTGCTTTGATATATTTTCCAAGGATGTCCTTTATCCCCTTCTTTATATGTCTTGACTACATATTCTTCAATTTATTTCTTGGAGGTTGCCCATATTTTTTATTAGATTCATGGTACTCTTGTCCCAAATGGTTCCAAGATGATTAACAACCACATTGTAGATGAATCTCTTCTATTGGTTAGAGTGGAAAATATGCCTATTGATGGGGCCATTTCTTGTCTATATACATTTTTCTCTTAGTCAGGTGCCATAGTCAATGCTCATAAAACTGATTTTTGGTTATTAGGTTTGGATGTCTCCCCAAGTTGGATCCCTACTACTTGGTCTTATATTTGTCCTAGGTTTATTGCACGATTTTTGGGTTTTCCTTTGGATTTAGGTTGTCACCAGTTTCCATGTGGGATTGGTTTTTGTAGAGGTTCCAAACTAGGATTCATATATGGCATCATAAGGGCCTTCCATTTGCAAGCAAGTTGACTATTGTTGGTCGTATTCTTTAGGTATCTCATATTTATTATGTGTCTTGTTGGTTTCCCAATAGAGCTTAGTTTTGTGATTTAAGCATATTTTGGGAGCTTATCTATGGTCCAAGTATGATGGAGATCGAGGTTTTCCCTTGGTGCCATGGGATGTTTTCACCATGCCCAAGGACAAGGGGGTGCTTGGCTTGATTGATGTTGCCACTCATGGGAGTATTCTAGCAACCAAATGGGTGATGCAATATCTTGAGGGTTCAACTCCTTAGCAAATCTTGTTTCGACATCATGCTCTTTTAGTCCAGTATTCAAGTAGATTTCAAGGGGCTTTTGGACTTTGAAATATCATCTTGTCTCCTCATATGTTTTAGGTGTCTATCTGCCTCATCTTTTGGAGAATTTCGGCTACCTAGAAGGTGGTTTTTGGTTTGGTTTTTTAGTATTGGGAGGGAAACAAGGATGGTTTGGATTTATCTTGTCATCCCATTTGGAGTTGGGGAGTTCAAAATTCTTATGTAGTGTAGTTACCCCATTTTCTATCTTGTATATTGAGTAGGAAGGGGATATTTTTCTAGGGTGATTTGTGGGATTTGGTCTCTCATTATTGGAAGGACTGGCATGCTCTTTCTCAATAGTATGGTCTCCTTTCTCTTAATCATCTTTCAATTATGGAGTTATAAGGACTTATCTCAGAGGCTGAGTTGTATAATTTGAACATTGGATTGCCTAGGCCTTTTTGATAGGTTGGAGTTGGTGTTTTGGTTGGTTTCTTCAACAATATGAATCTAATCACTTATATATTGAACTTCATCAGAGTAATCCATTATCCTTGGTCCTAAGTGCTCACTTGATATCCAGAGTTTTGTAGGATAGATTGGTTCATCGGTTGCACAATGTTTAGCTATATCGACTTTCGTATAAATTAAGAGTCTTTGCATGGTTGGTGATTTATCAAGGGGGGGTTTGTCCAATGCCAAGTTGTCCAAGAGTAGGATTTCTAATGGACTTTGTCCTATCTGTCAACGATTTAAGACAATGAAGCACATTTTTGGGGAGTGTCAGTAAGCCAAATGGTGTTGTTGGCTTCTTGAGGATCAATGCTCAAGGGTGCTTCAAGGACATGTTTGTTGGTGAGATGATTTATTTGGTGATTGGCACACCTAGGTTCACCCCCACACTTTTAGGGATTTGACATTGTTTGCGGATATCAATGTCATTTACTTTTGTGGAAGATTAGGTGTAAAGTTGTTTTTACTCACGAGGTTAGCTCATTGTCTTTGTTTTGTTCTATGTGGTGGGATGAAGTTCACCATAAGCTTCTAGCCAAAGTATCTCTTTTGATAAAAGATGCTTACTCTTTGGAGTCTGCTAAATATTCTGATCTTCTTTTAATGTTTATAGCTTTGACAAAGAGAATATAATCACGTCTATCTATATCTTTTTATTATTTTCTATATAACTTTTAAAAATAATTTTCTATTTAAATATAAAACATATTAAAAAAATACAAACATATCCAAAATATGATCTTTCATTGCCTTAATTTATTTAATTTACTTGCTAAAATTTCCATGATATATTATATACATTGACACAGATCAAAATCATTGTATACTTTATATTTGAAAAAATTAATTAAAACCAAGAGAAATTGTCCATCTCTTCTCATACACTTTACATAGTTTAACAATTGAGTGCTCATGTACTTTCTCAACTCAAACAACAACCCATGTCTTGTAATACACTTCACAAATTTCATCAATTCACACAAGTGCAAGAGCAATTTCATATTCAAGGATCATCATTTACTTTTATATATCTATGGAACATACTAGGTGTTTCATATTCCAAGGACCATCATTTACTTTTATATATCTATAGAACATAGTAGGTATTCAATGAATTTAAGACACTAATCTTTTTAGTCAATTTCTTCATTAACACATATTTTAACAAATAACTAAACTAGAACCATTGAGCTTTCCATGAACACTACCATAGTTTGAGAAACTGTCATTATCAATAATCCAACATAGCTTATAGTTATTAGTTGACTAACTTTATTTGTGGAATGCATAATGCCTTAGAATTATGTATAACTCCAATTTTAACCACTAACCTTTCCATGAACACTACCATAGAGAAATTTCCATTGTCAATAATCCACCATAACTTATAGTTATTAGTTGAGTAACTTTATTTGTGGGATGCATATTGCCTTATAACTATGTATACTTAGAACTATGCATAACTCCAATAAGTTACAATCTATAGTTATTAATTTAGTGATTTTATTATTGGATGTCAATTTTGATAATATGTTTTATTTATTAGTTATTTTGATAATATGTTTTATTTATTAGTTATTTGATTAAGTTATGTTTTCTTTGTTACTTTTGTTTATGATTAATTTTTTTATAATTTTTATTAATAAAAGTATTTAGATTTTTTTAATTTGTATTTGTTAAATTGTTTTTTATACTCAATTTAATTTAAATGTTAAAATTAAAAAATGTTATAAACAAAAATACGTGTAAATAATATAAATTCTATTTGTTTTTTTATAATCCATTTACATAACTCTACTTTGTTGTGAAAATAAATATCACATTTTTCATTTTATTTGAAAAACACTTGATTATTATTTTTATCCAATTTCATTCAAATGTTAAATTCATTGAAACTCAACTAGTGAAAAAAAAAAATAGCTAACACAAAAAAGACAATTAAAAAATACATTAAAATATAATTACAAATTAAATTGTTTTTTTTCCATAATCTAATTCATCTATAAATACAATTACTTGTTCATTTTTGAAAAAATGACTTAAAGAACCACAATAGGAGAAGGATAAACAACACAATAAAGATAAACTAAAAGGTACGTATTTATAAATCTAATTATTTAGTAAAAAATAGACCATTTGCATTGTCTTAGTGTTATTTGTAAATTAAATGTAGTGTTTTTTTACATCATCTAACTTCAATGCTAATCTCATATACAATTATTTTTTTCAATCCCAAAGAAATGATTAAGAACATCACAATGATTAAAAACACCATGAATCAAAATACTAAAAGGTAAATATATTAAAAACTAATTATTTAGTCAAAATATATGTATTATAATTCATTCCAATTAAAAAGTTTCATATAACTATTAACAAATCTTAATTATTATGTTCTTTATTCTATGTTCTATGCTTACACACAAGTTCAAATTATCACTTTTCAATTACAATATTAATTGAGAATTTGAACACTTGTTCATAACAATTGTTCAAAGAAGTTGGTATGGTAATATATAACATACATATAACACATACCTAAACTAAGTACATATAACACGTTAGACTTTGCCTATCTATTTTTCATAAGATAAAGGGATGGTGATACTCACATTAAACATGCTTATTTGTCATAAGATAAAGGGATGATGACACTCACATTAAACATGCCTATTGATCTTATATCATGAGAATTTGAATACTTTTAAAATTGGACAATTATTCAAAGAAGTTGTCATGGTCATATACAATACAACTTAGACTAAGTACATAGAATACATTAGACTTTGCTTATCTATTTGTCATAAGATAAAGGGATGATGACATTCACATTGAACATGCCTATTATGTAAATTTTAATGATAAAAATCAATAAGCTAACATTTTGTCAAGCACTTAGAAACCTAGAGATAATTGTCTTGCATGAACTTCTAAAATATCTCAAACCCACATTCAGAATTTCCATAAGTATAAATACACATTGCTAAGTAAATATGCATCAGAAATAAACATAATGAACAACTTTCATCCAACCATGAATAACTTAGAAATTTAGGCAAATGCTAGGGAAAACCCCAATGCGGGGAAACCCAATGAGAGAGAGAGAGAGAGAGAGAGAGATCTTATTATTCAACTTTAGGAAAGTACATATAAACAACAATTACACAATTTCTAGCCAAGAGAAAAATACCTCACATCACCAAAACTGTCCCAAAATCTGCCTCGATTTTTGTGCCCAAAAAATCCGTACAGCTGTATGGATTTTCCCTTTCCAGCACCTCAAAATCCGTGCCAAAATATATGATGTACGAACAACAAAAAAACTGCCCCCTTCACCAACAAAAACGCTGAAAAGACTGCCTCAAAATCTATGTAGCAAGCTGCCTCGATTTCTGTGACATCCCAGCCTATTGTATAGACTGTATGGATCCATACAGTACGACCTCTCTAACAATAGAAAACTCAACACCCACAAAACAAAAAATCCTCTCAGGATTTGTGCCCAAAAACTCTTGGAAAACGTGCCCCCTTTGCTGCCCTCTTTCCTCTCTCAAGCTTACTCAAAAATTCTCTCTCAATCTCCTCCTCTTGTCTTGCACACTACCCAATGCATTCTTTTATAAATCTAAAAATGACATTTTCCCTCCAAAGTGTCTTTTCACCTTCCCGAACCCTAAATCCAAAGGCCAAGATTTAATCTTGCATTTTTCAAGATCAAGGGTCATGATTCATTCCCTCCAAAATGAATTACTTAAAATATTAAAGTAATTTCACTTTATTACATAAGTGCACTTTATGAAATAAAGTCACTTTGAAATTAGAAGGTACACTTTATTAAAAAGTCACTTTAATAAAATAACCACTTTATAACAACTTTATAAAAACCCATTACAAAGTTAAGTGCCTAGTAGTGTCAACATAAGGTTACATCCACATTCAAGACAAAATATGTGGAGTACCTCCCAAGCTAAAAAGATAACACTCCCTCTTAGCGAGGGAAGTACTCATTGCCATCACTATCATCTAGTTTCATCACACTCTGCTCTGTAGGAGCTCCCTCTGAACCTGGAGCCATCCTCAACACCTGCACATAACTCAAACTAGAAGATCTTCTCTTGGCAACTACTCGGAACCCTGAGCTCCTTGGAGAATCCACTCCATTCTGAGCATTGGTTCGACCACACTCGCTGAGCCTCCTGCCAGTGCTCAGAAAAGGCTCACTCTCTTCTCTTGGAATGCAATATTGAATCCTTAGCGCCACCGCAGTCTCAGGAGCCTCCTCATGCTTCTCATCCAACGCTGAATCATACATTGCAGGTTGTCCTCACAACATATACAACCTGTCCCCCGATTATCGATTAGCTGTAGCTCCACTGGGTCCACTCCCTCCCTGTAGATAAAGACATGTTCCCTCTTGAAAAATATGCAATATCCTACATCCTCCAAGGCTGAGACTGAGAGCAAGTTAACCCTCAACCTTGGAACAAAGAGAACTCCATCAAGCTAAGAATCTTCCATACTCGAGTCAAAATCTAACCCTTCCAACTCCACGTACAACTCGCGCCATACCACCTTCATTTACCACCTGACGGTCAGGACCTGTCTCTGTGATAATTATGAATACTCGCCAGATTCTCGTCATGTGTCAAGAGGCTCCACTATCCACATCCATCTGATATCACCCCCAAATCCTCCACTATTGACACTGGAAACTAGGGTAACCAAAGAAAATTCCCTTCAAACCTTGCCCAAAAATATCACTGCTCACTGTCACTCAGAGCCTAAGCTCTAATACCATGTTAATTTTAATGAAAAAAATCAACAAGATAACATTCTGTCAAGCACTTAACAACCTAGAGATAACTGTTTTGCATGAACTTCTGAAATATCTCAAACCCACATTCATAAATTTCCATAAGAAGAAATACACATTGCTAAGCAAATATGCAGCGAGAATAAACACAATGAACAACTTTCATCCAACCATGAATAACTCAGAAATTTAGGCAAATTCCAGGGAAAACCCCAATGTGGGGAAACCCAATGAGAGAGAGAGAGAGAGAGAGAGAGAGAGAGAGAGATCTTATTATTCAGCTTTAGGAAAGTACACATCATCAACAATTACACAATTTCCATCCAAGAGAAAAATACCTCAACACCAAAATTGTCCCAAAATCTGTCTCGATTTTTGTGCCCATAAAATCCATAAGATGTACGGATTTGCCCTTTCCAGCACCTCAAAATCCATGCCAAAATCTATGATGTACAAATAACAACAAAACTGCCCCATTCACCAACAAAAAACACTGAAATGACTGCCTCAAAATCTATGCAGCAAGCTGCCTCGTTTTTATGTGCCCTCCCAGCCTGTTGTACAGACTGTACAGATCCATACAATACAACCTCTCTAACAACATAAAACTCAACACCCACAAAACATAAAATCCTCTTTGGGTATGTGCCCAAAAACTCTTGGGAAACATGCCCTCTTTGCTGCCCTCTTTCCTCTCTCAAGCTTACTCGGAAATTCTCTCTCAATCTTCTCCTCTTTTCTTGCACACTACCCAATGCATTCTTTTATAAATATGAAAATGTTATTTTCCCTCCAAAGTGTCTTTTCACCTTCCCCAACCCTAAATCCAAAGACCAAGATCTAATCTTTCCTTTTTCAAGATCAAGGGTGATGATTCATTCCCTCCAAAATGAATCACTTAAAATATTAAAGTAATTTCACTTTATTACACAAGTGCACTTTATGAAATAAAGTCACTTTGAAATTAGAAGGTACACTTTATTAAAAAGTCACTTTAATAAAAAAACCACTTTATAACAACTTTATAAAAACTCATTACAAAGTTAAGTGCCTAGTAGTGTCAACATAAGGTTACATCTGCATTCAAGACAAAATATGTGGAGTACCTCCCGAGCTAAAAAACTAACATATTAATCTCATCTCATGGTAATTATCATAGTGGTGATTATGATCACATTATATTACAAGACCAATGAAATATTATACAAAACATACTACAAAGAATACAATATCATTCTATGCAGAACCTTAAAAAATCTCATAAAAAAATAAATATCTATCTAATTGGAACAATTAGAGTTATTGTAGCAATTGCTAAAAAAGTGAGTATGCAAAACACACATATTAAAGAAGAAATGATGTGGGAGGTACTGAGCTAAGAAGAAGGCTTTCACCAAATATGGATTATAATGTTTGTACATTGAATTTTGTGGATCTTTATTCACATTGGTTCTTATGAGTTAATAGTGGTATTGAAAATGTCTTGCAATCATTGAAGTTAAAGTTAATCAACATATTGAGCCTAACCAACTTAATATGAAGTGTACTGGTTTTGTTAGAATTGACTACTCTAACAAATCATGAGTGAGAGAATATGAAAAATCCAAGACAATGATTTGATAGTGACAATAAAGATCCAAAAGTCGAAGACACAGATGAAGATGCCAAATATGCATAGGAGGAAGATGGTAACCTTTGTATTTTTGTGAAGCATTCAATGTTTGTTGCACCTAAATTAATGATGCATATGTGTTGCAATGGGTGCATTATCGGTTGTATCCGACACCTTGGAGTTTTGGTCCAAGTTGTAAGCTTAGCCATAGGAAAGTTGATTTCCCCAGGTTGTTGTAAGCCTTGYTATTCAAGCATATGGGTAGCGTCGCAACRCATGGTGTTTTGTAACCCTGTTGAGTCATGACTACATAGATTAGTGTGGTAGCACATGCAATCATGTAGCATGTATCCATCTTATGGATAGAGAAGATGTGGCATCAAGTTGTGGAATTAACCACTAGGTAGGTACGAGGGTGGCAAGTGTACTCGTATGCTAGCTTAATGTAGAATCAAAGAACTTGAATCTTCAATTAAGGGGGGAAATGTGAGATGAAGTAATCTCAGAGTGTGATGGACCAAGCTATGATTAAGGGACAGTCTAATGGGTTGATTAACTATGTAGGTGAAAAGGATTCCTAGAGAACTGATGAGTACAATAGATGGTACCCATGTATCTCAATATATGGATTTCTTTTTATATGGACATCAATGATCAATTTTATGCAGGTACAAAAGAAGAAGAAGAAAAAAGTTTGAGGATGAAGCCCATAGTGAAGAAATCCTTATCGAAGGGAAGCTAGTGACGGTGTTGAGGCAACAATGAAGATGGCAGTAGAAGAAGATCAAATGATGAAAAACAAATGAAGGGAAAAGTTTGAGCACAGTGTGTTGAATAATAGTAGACTCAAGACCATATGTTAATACGAGTCACACATTGTATTTGTATCAAGTCTATGATGTCATGTTAGGTTCTATATAGTAGTCCTTGAAAATTTTGAGTGTGTACCCAGTATCTCCATAAGTAGAGTATGTAAGGTATGTACCTGCATCTATGTAAAATATAAAGGGCATATTGTTGTAAGACCTGGATAGGCATGCTTACCCCTTTGACATGTGTCCCTAATAATTTGGATAACCTATTGGTATAATGTAGTAGCCTCTATGGTGAAGTTCTTTAACACTAGGGGTGGACCATGTTATTGGTTTTAGACTATGGGAGGTGAAGTTTAGAGAATTTCATCAACAAGTTGAATGAAACATGTACATGAAGGACATCCTATTAGACCAACGATTACAACAATTGACGACCCATGTATTCTAGTGGATAGTTGTTCTTTTATATGGACATGGACAATTTGGTGATGTATGTATGATTGTGGTACGAGATGAAAACCATGATGAAATAGAGATAGACTTTGCAGATTGGCAGAATCTTCAATTTATAGTGGAGGATATGTTGCAGAAAAGAGAAGGTGTTAATGAATACCTCAACTAATGGAGATTACGACAAGTACTTGTTAAGGGAGAGTATTGAAATATGTAACTCCTACTTGTCTTAATAATGTGTGAGGAGATTGTGTTTGTGAGGTAAATAACAATATCTACGTGAGTGCTTTGATCCTAGTATTTAGGAGGTTGTTAGATAGTTGGTTGTGAGATATCTCTCCAACTAAGAGTCATAAAATGGTGTGAAGTTGATATATTTTCTTAGTTGATAGATTGAGTGATCAAGATAGTTTGCCTATCTTAAGACAAACCTTATTGTATTTATATGTATCATTACATTGATTCAATAGAGCCCTTGAAGCATTCTTGATGTGTAATACTCTACTCTCTCATTTTAATAAAGAGTGCAATTCAAATAATGACAAAGCAATCATAAGACCATATCCATGGTATGTTTCACCCTTAGTTTTTTTACTTTCAATTTGTTTTCTCTTTGCATTGAAAATACAAAATATAATATATAAAAAACAATTCAACTCAATTAACATTTATTACATATATTACATAGTTGAAAACATAAACAATAGATTTCAAAAAATTAGTTCACTCAACCAAACCTATCTAATAAGTAGTCACACATAAATGCATCTATAAATTGTTATATCAAAATTATTTTTAAATATAGACATTAATGCTCACACTTTGTGGACAATGCAAAGACATTAATATTTATAAATACACATTTAAATATTTTTTAATTTATTTATGTCATATGCAATTAAGACCTTTTACAATAATAGAAAAAATATAATAATTCAAGGTGCAAAAATGTCTTTTTATCTACTCAAATTGTATTTTTAAAATTATAAATAATATTGTTTTACAATTCATTATTAAAAAACAGATTTACTATTTAAATTAGTACAAACTAAATTTACTATTTAATTAATCTAATGAAAATTATTTTCTCAAAAAATCCAATCACCATTTACATGTTGGGTGATTTCCAAAGTACATTGCACTTTTAAAGTTAATGAAAATAATGTAATGGTACACAAGTTAAAATTAATATGTGTGGACTTTCACAAACATGCAATAATAAATACAAAATTAATTTTGTTCTTTTGTAATCCAAGCACATGCACACAATTATATTAGGAATGTGCATGCATGTACTCTTTTATGAATAGATTGTGTAGCTGGTGGATCTAATTATAATCAGTTAAGAGATGTTATATATAGGAACATACCCATAGAGGTGAGAGTGAAATGTGTTTAGAGTGTGTGAGCAAGACACAATACTGTGGAGTGCAGTGTGTTTGTGAGGAGAGGATGATTGTATGCTTGAATACTGGTTATCATTGCTCAGTGGTTTTTTCCCATTAGATTTCCACATAAATCACTATGTCAATTGTATGATTGGTGTTGTGTTGTGTTTAATTTGATGTTCTCAATTTTATGCTCTGATCCCCAAATATGTATTAACTCCCGATGATTATCTATTGATCCAAAGTTTAAATATTGAGTTGAAATCTAATAGTCAGTCTCACTGCGATCATGATGATGATGAACTACTTTCTTTCTCTAATGTATTTGAATAATTGCTGGATAACGGTTGCCCATTTGAACAAATTCTTCCTGTCGTTATGTATGAAGTGATTTTGATAGATTTATATGCTTAGAATTTCAATTTGTATAGCAGCCTTGATTGCAGTTTAGATATTGATTTTGGTTTTGTCTTTTTATTGTTGTTATGCCATGAAATGTTAATGTGTCTCTCCATAGAGATACTCTTCTATATGGATATGATGCAATTGCCATGGCTTCTCAACTAAAAATGAGTAGACCAAATCCACCAAACGTGCATCCTTTATCAAGTAGCAACATCCAAATACATATAAAGCTGGCTATACTGGTATTGCCTTTTGTGTTGTTATTATGTTTGTATTCCAAGCCTTTATTAAAACTTGAACAAATATACTCTGAACTAAGACAACGGCTCAAACAAGAATCTGAACAAATATACTCTGGACTAGGCTAAAAAAAAATCCAGTAAAAGCATGTTGTTTTGCTTATTAGCTATCTATAGAACAAAATTAGCTATGCTGGCTAAAATGGATGATGGATGTAAGAATTGTAAATTCAAAAGCACGCAATACAAAAAAAAATATAGGACATGGATTTATTGTACATTCAAAATTTTAACCATTTTTCAAGGTAATACACAATTTTAAAAAAATTTAGGAATTGATTTATTGTAAATTCAAAATTTTAACCATTTTTCTAACAACTGTGTTCTACTTATAGAAGTATAAACATAATTATTACAAGAACCATTTTTTCAACAACTGTGTTCTACCTATACAAATATAAAGGTAATTATTATAAGTTGATTGATTTATATTTAAAGTTGTTATAGAAGTATAAAGATAATTATTATACAAGAACCATTTTTCTAACAGCTGTGTTCTACCTATACAAGTATAAAGGTAATTATTATAAGTTGATTGATTTATATTTAAAGTTGTTATAGAAGTATAAAGATAATTATTATAAGTTGATGGATCTATATTTAAAGTTGTTATAAAATTGTTCATTATAAATTTAAAAGTTATTATAGAATTGTTAATTACAAAAATTTTGAGATAAAAAAAATGGATTTGAAAAAAAATTGGATTATGAATATTAATTTAAAAGAATCAATGAACTTTAAGATGATGAAATATTTTTTTTTTAATTGTACTTTCCATTTATTAAGTTTACTTAAATATAAAGTGTAAGCACTAGTTGGATGTGGAATTGAATTCTTCATCCAAAGAGTATCCCCTTTGCATGCTTTTGATATATTCACAATGACATTAACTGGAAATACATGAAAACAACAATGTATAGCTTGTAATCTTCAAACACATTGTTTTCATGTATTTATCAAAAGTAACTAAGCAGAGTGGGTACTCTTTGGATGAAATACTTACACTTAAAATTTGAGTGAATCTATAAATAAATAAATAAATAATACAATAAGAAGTCATTTTTAAACTATTATTTTATTATTTTTGTTATGAGATCTATTTTGTTTAGAATTTTCTATTCAAAATTTTAACTTTGGTGTATATACACTTTTAGTATTAAGTTGTATATTATATACTAATGTTGTTTGTAATTTTGAAAATAAATTGTGTATGGAATTTTTAGGACATTTCAAAAACTCCATACACAATTTATTTAGCCAATTACAAACAACATTACGAGAAACTGTGAAAATCTGCATACTTTAATTATATATTAAGTTGTATATTATAGAGAAAAAGAAATGAATCACAAAAATGACTTACAAAATACAATGATATGAAATGGCAAACATGTTATTAAATCAACAATAAATAAAACTTATCAACTTAATTAATTTTTTTTAGCATTATTTTGTACTTGCATGCCAACATAATTGAGAAGATCATTCAATGTTCCTTCTTGTTGTTCAAATAGGAGGCCTTTTTGTATTGAGAAACACTTTTATTCTTCTAAAATATCCTTGGGCAAACAAGCATGCATGATTTGAATGGCCTTTTTAGATCTAACTGGACTTGAAAAGCAAGTAGTTTTTTTTGGAATAAATGGTTTTTGCTACATTGTGTTAGGTGAACTAAGTTGAGAATCCTAATTATATTAGGATGGAGTTATTTTAGATATGCATTATATCATCATATGCATTTGAACTAAGTTGAGAATCCTAATTATATTAGGATGGAGTTATTTTAAATATACATTATGTCATCAAATGCATTCTCAATCTGTAAATTGAGATTTGAGGTAGGTGCAAATAATACGATGCTAATCATGTGAACCAAAAGCTTCTAGCTTGTAGTTGTCTAGTTAAAGAACTTCATTTATTTATAAATATGTGAAATAAGTTCTTGAACTGAACTATTATGGAAAAAGATGGATTAATTTTATTTGAGGGTATTATAATACTTTTTAATTTTATTTCAGGGTATTATAATACTTTTTAATTATATTATTAATGAAAATAACTACATTTTTAATGAATTGTTAATTGGGTTTAGTTAGAGTGATTTGTGTTAAGGGATGTTTTACCCCACCCAGGTTCAATTTCTGAATTTTTTTTATAAAATTTGATTTACCCCAGATACCATCCTCAAAATGAGAAAAAATGCTTAGTAGATTTCCAAAACTCTATTCCAAAATATAAAAAAAATTAAAATAACTACATTTT